>WTSP01023881.1:0-102272 GCA_025331215.1 Actenoides lindsayi
GCCCAGAGAGGTTGTGGAGTCTCCTTCTCTAGAGACTTTCAAGACCCACCTGGATCTGTTCCTGTGTGGGCTGCCCTAGGTGTTCCTGCGCTGGCAGTGGGATTGGACTTGATGATCTCCGGAGGTCCCTTCCAACCCCTACTGTTCTATGATTCGATGATGATTCTATGATTTGGGTGTGCAAATATGAGTTGCAAGTGGTAACACATTTGTTCCCAATGGAATTTTAAAATAATATTGAAAGTGTTGGATGTGTAGCATTTTGGTCATGGTGCATAATGTCTTTGGTTCTTTCATCAGTGTAATGGAGCTTCGGTGTACTTGTCATGAAAACTAAGTGTGTGCTTCGGTCAGCTCTCATTTTTGACGTGAGACTTTGAAGTGGTTACTATATTTAATTTCTCACTAGCATCAAAATCCATTGTATTAATATAGACAGATGGCAGGACTGCATCACATTTGTTTGAGGTATTGATGTATTATAAATGAGAGCGTCTATGTTGAATTTTGCAACTGAGAGCGTAGGTGTGTACTGTGATTCACAGTTTCCAAGAATTCTTCTCTTTGGGTTTTGGTAACCACTGTGCAAGGGCATAGGTCTAGTCTCCTCTCGAGCCTCTAGTCAAATCTGCACAGATGTTTTATGTACTCCATGATGATTCAAAGGCAGCAGGTTTCTGCATGGGGGCAGCTGAACTGAGCCTTGATTATTGATCTTACCTTTAGTTGTCCTTCACTTCCAATTGGTTTTCTCCCAGCAGTGAGAATTAAAACTCTGCAAGAACAGTAGAATGATAGAATTCATTATTTTTCCTGGTTAATTAACAGTGTCTATGTCAAAAATGATTAATAATCTTAATTGCTTAATGTTCCTAGTAATGCTGGCAAGTAGAAATCTTTGTGGTTCAAAGCTTGAACGGTAAGAGTGTATGAAAAGGAAGCTGTGAACAACAGCTATCAATAATTTAATGATAAAATTTGCCAACATACCAGTTGCATGGAGCAGAATTATAAGGCTTATACTCCAGGGAGGGGTAAAAAATGTGTGTGACATTTTGATTAATAATCTGTCCTATGTATTCATCACACCTGTGACTTTGTATGACAAGAATGGAGCCTCATGTCATCACAGCACGTGTGAACAAATGCTAACTGATAAATCTCAAAATGCAAAAGTAAACTGAGAATCATTAGGCTTTATCTAATTAATAGATCTCATCATTTTATACCTTTTTATGAACGACCTAGGAAAAAAGCATTACAATTTCTAATAATGTGTAGATGACAGAAAGCTGAGGTGTTGATTCATAGAGCATTTAAAATTCTTTGATAAGCTAGGTGCAAATTAAAAATGCGTTTTAGATGGTGAAGGTCTCTGGAGATATGGCAGTTTAGATGAGCATATGCTCGCAGTGTAATGCCGTGGCCACATATGCAGAAATAGCATATTAAATTGTCTCTGGTTTTCCTGCTGGCAAGGCTACCACTGGCATATTATGTCCAATTCTGCTTCTGCAGTTTAAGACAGATGATGACAAATTGGAAGAGAATCAGAGGACAGCAGTGAGAATGGTTAGAGAGCTTGAAGCTATGCCTGAAGATAATGCAAAGCTCCAGGAACTTAATCTATTTAGCTTTCAAAGGGAACATAAAGAGACTGTTTCAACTGACTCTGTAAGATTACAGGAAAGAAATTTGGTAGAAATGATCTCCCCACAGTAACAGATGAAATTATACCAAAGCAAGAGGTTGAAATATGATGCCAGAGGTAAATAGTAAAAGTTAATTAAAATTTACTATTCACTATTACTATTTTTATTTATTTAAAAACGTAAAATTAAAATTAAAATTAAATTGAATTATTGGAATAATATTTTCAGGAGCTGTGGTAAATTGTAGGTTTGCCTATACTCTGTGATCTGATTCAAAGAGGAATAGGTTCAAGAGGTTTTGTTTGTCTTGTATTGCCTGAGAGATCTGGACAGTTCTTAAGAAGACTTTTCTTCTTTACATGTCTGTGAATCTACAAATAAAGTGATATTCCTGTAATGAAAACATACTTTGAAACATGTTTAGTTGAATGCATTTTCATTTTTGTAAATATTGGAATTATGTCTGAACTCAATAATAGAAGTTAATAAAGTTGTCTAGCTAGAAGTGTGTTCAGTGCCTAGTATTTCGTGGAAAACTGAAATGCTGTTTTCCCCAACCAACTAGCGATGCACCAGTAGAGGTTAAGGGTTGACCTGCTGGAAGGCAGCTCCATGGACAAGGACCTTGGAGTCCTGGTGGACAATAAATTATCCATGGGACAGCAATGTGCCTTTGTGGCCAGGAAGGCCAATGGTATCCTGGAGTGCATAAAGACAAGTGTGGCCAGCCGGTTGAGGGAGGTTCTCCTCCCCCTTTACTCTGCACTAGTGAGACCACATCTGGGGTATTGTGTCCAGTCCTGGGCTCCCCAGTTCAAAACGGACAGGGAAATACTAGAGAGTGTCCAACAGAGGCTAAGAGGATGATGAAGGGACTGGAATATCACTCTTATGAGGAAAGGCTGAGAGACCTGGGGCTGTTTAGCCTGGAGAAGAGAAGCCTGAGAGGGGATCTTATCAATGTTTACAAATATCTGAAGGGTAGGTGTCATGTAGAAGGGACGAGTCTCTTTTTGGTGGTGACCTCTGATAGGACAAGGGACAATGGTCACAAACTGGAACATAGGAAGTTCCACCTCAACATAAGGAAAAACTTCTTTACTGTGAGAGTGACAGAGGCTGGAACAGGCTGCCCAGAGAGATTGTGGAGTCTCCTTCTCCAGAGACTTTCAAAACCAGCCTGGATCTGTTCCTGTGTGGCCTGTCCTAGGTGACGCTGCTCTGGCAGTTGTAAACTGCTGGTGAATGAATAAGGCTGAGCCCTCAAATGCTGTGTTTATGTGGTTGCTATGTGACACCGGGCATCAGTACTTGAGACTAATTGTGTTACTTAAAATGGAATTTCAGGCACATTAATTACAGTCTTTCTTTTCAACAGGCCCATGCTAAAGTCTGGCATCTCTACAATGACCATTTTCGTCCAACTCAAGGAGGAAGAGTGTCCATTGCCCTTAGCTCCCACTGGATAAAACCTCAACGTATGACTGAAAAAAACATAAAAGAATGTCAAAAATCCCTTGATTTTGTGCTTGGTTGGTTTGCTAAGCCCATATTTATTGATGGTGACTATCCAGAGAGCATGAGGAGCAACCTCTCATCTCTGTTGCCTGAATTCAGTGAAGTTGAGAAGAAGTATATCAAGGGAACAGCAGACTTTTTTGCTCTTTCTTTTGGAGCTACACTGAGTTTCCAGCTCTTAGACTCCCGCATGAAATTCCAGCAGTTGGAGTCAATAAGCCTGAGGCGGCTCCTTTACTGGATAAGCAGTGAATATAACAACCCCCAAATATTCATTGTGGAGAATAGCTGGTTTGTTTCTGGCAGCACCAAGAGGGATGATGCCAAGTATATTTACTACCTCAAAAAGTTCATTATGGAAACTTTGAAAGGTAGGACTGAGGTTATTAATATGTGCTTGACAAAATCATAATGCAAAATAGCCAACAGGGACATGCTAAAGAACCAGGATGAAAACTAATTTTAACATTCATCCTAGCACTTGTAAAATGAGACTCCAAATCCCTTTCCTGGGTTTGTTCTTTTCAGCTTTTGAAGACCTATAAAATCTGCAGATGCATTTGGTGAGCTTGATGCTGCTCTCTTTGAAGTCAGTAGGAAAATTTCTCCTGTCTTTGGTGGAAGGAAGTGCAAAATTTGGGTGAACTATACTCTCAATAGACTTAGGGAAATTTACTGTGCTATTTGTTAACAGTTTTTTTCTATATCTTAGGTATACAAATGCATATATAGAAAATGTAAGAATATATATGTGGGAAGGTAAATACTATAGGAGTTCCTCTGAAGAAAACATAAGGCTGAAAGAACATACTTTTAAATGAAAAGTTGCAACTTTTTCATTCTGCATCTCACTGTTGCCCTTGCACAAATTTTACATTGATACAGCTGTGGACATCAATCACAATAATATGAATTTACATCAGTTTAAGGAGAACTGAATGTTAGAGGTTATATAACCTAAATTATTTAAATGGTTAACCCATTATTTTTTTTTCCAAACAGTAAGAGAAACACCCTATGAGAGTTATTTTCTATTTTTTCTTTTCATTGTGGCAAAACAGATTCTTTCAGTCCTAGTAGTCACCAACAAGTTGTTGAAGCTACCATTTCCACTTTCACTGCCTTTTAATGTCTTAATTTGCAATTTAATAATAGATTTACTTGTCTACAGTTTACTGCTCTGGTTTTAAAAACAGTATTATTGTAGCTATGAGTTCAGATGAGATAGTCATTGTGTACATTGCCATTTTCATACAGGAGATGAGCAAAAATGGCTTTCATTTTGTTCTCAGCACTCATACAGAGGATTCCCACATTTGTTTCATCTGCTATTCCAGAAACCTAATTATTGAAAATAAATTAAAAGCTGAATAAATAAATGAGCCAATGCATCCAAAATGGAAAGAATGGAATGTAAAACAGTTACTAGCTGTTGTAACTACAGTGTTACTAGTTTACATGAGGTCAGATGAAGAAGAGCTCATATTAATGAAGGAGTTGCATTCCTGTTACCCATATTTTTGCTTATTTTATAAATTTGTGGATATTGATACATGGATCTGCCTTTTAATCACAGCTGGCTGGAAACAATCTCATTTTATGGAGTTCCTTTCATTTTAGTGTGCTACTCAGTAAATAATAACAGTAACAACAGCAGTATAACAGCCTTGTTATTGTAACTTAAGAATACTAGCACTTGTCTAAACTTTTTACAGAAATAAAAAAGCAGATTTTATATATATATATATACAGATATACAAAGACCGGATCTGCAGAAGGGACCTTGGCATCATTATGATGAAAATTATTGCATCTTCTGCCGTTAGAATCTGCAAAATCCAATGTAAATACCAAAGAAATACGTAGGGGAATTTAGTTGAGAAAGACCCACAAAAGGCATCATGTTGGCAGTGAACAATCTGGTTGGACAACATTAAAGGCCAATGACTACGACACATGTTGTCTCTCTCAGAGACTTAGGAAATGTCTATCCAGTGCAATAAAGCACTGTAAAGGAGAGATTCATGAGATTCACTCCAGCAGTCATGAGGCAGTAAAATGACACTGAGAAGCAAGGTTAATTAATTTAGACCCGGGGCCACATAAATGTGGGTTTGCTACTTCCCAGATCTGGCCAGTATCTTTGCCTGGTTGTGTGTATATGCACTGGGTCCAACAAAACAGCTTATTTCTATATCTAAATTAACAAGTAAGTGCAGTCCAGTCAGAGGAAGCCTGTAGAGTAAAAAGAATTGGTGTTGAGGGCCTGATGTCCACACTGTGTGCATTCCTGAAGCCTGTTCCTGGATTAATTTCACTCCAAAGGAACCCAGGTCATGCATCCTGAGACCAGAAATGTGATGAGGGAGATTTTCTCAAAAGTACACTCCTGATTTCAGTTGAAGTGCTGATATTGGTGCCCATTCTGACACTGCACGCTGTAGACAAGCTCTGTATATATATATATTTATATATATATTTGGGGTTTTTTTTAATTTTTTTTTGGCCCTGGGAAAGAGTGTCTTTATTTGGGATTCACAGCCTTAAATCCTTTTACTGTTTACTCTTATTGAACGTCCTACTTTTTTTTTTTTGTCTCCAAATACCATTTAGGATTGAACAGAGTAAATAAAACTGTAATATAAAGTAGTTAAATATTAATTAGAGCTGCTAATTGATTGGTGATATCTTCTCACATGTGCGGGTATCTAACCACTTACTCCAGGGCCATATTCAGTTCCCTGCTTTGTCTCTGGTGCAACAAATAAATTGATTGTTCCTTGTAAAGTGGAACATGTTGACCAGGAGATTATGCAAACTCCTCTGTGCCGTGTTGACCAGCCAAGGGGCTGGCTCATTATCTGGGGAGTTAACAGGTCTGAATTCAAAGAGCCTTAAGGAGAACGGGAACAGCCAGGGCCCTGACAGGTCAGGACTGAGCTATTCTCAGGTATGTCCAGAGGCAAAACATAAATCCCTGGGCACCTTCCACACGGAAGCAGGGACTGCAGGCTTCACACTGCTCACCTGCATGCCCTAGGGTTGGACAGCAGCTGAGCAGAGGTTTTTAAGGATCTGTGTTTGACACTTATCGGTCTGCCATGTTTCCCTTGCACTATTTCTATGCTAGTGAGCTAAACAGAGCGTGAGCTGAACTGCTGTTTAATTTTTAACCCAGTTCTGGCAGAGTTCTGACATGCACAGTAGCATACTTCTAGGCATGCTGTGGGGGATTGCTCAGGTCAGGAGGTATTTCCAGTAGGTAGTATGGACAAGGCCACTCAGTTTCAGAAGCAGTGACAGCTTAGGCTTCAGCCAGCCTGGCCTGCACACCAAGAGACATAAAAAAGAGGGGAGCTAGACAAAGGAAAATGATTAAAAAAATCCAAACCAAACCAATATTTCTCATTGTGTTTTTTTCAGTAGCATGCATTTGTGTGGCATACTGTGTTTGAGACTTCCAAACTTTTTGGAACTTCCAAAAATTTTTCAAGTTGCTTCTTTCGTAGGTGACACTTAGAAGTTAATACATTTTTAAAGAAGGATTTGAGGAGAATTTTTATGAGGTGCTCAGGAAGTGTGGGAGTGCTGTGTGATGACTTACAGAAGGGGTGAGGTACTGTTCAAAGAGAAATTCTTACTGAGACCAGTTCAGAAAGTGGACCTGTATTGGCTTTTACTCTGCTGGTACAACAGATGTCATCACAGATGAATGCAGAGGTTAGGAAAATACTGGCATTTGCCTAACACAGAAGAATGATGCCTTTAGGAGGAGAAATATTCCATTTCCTTAGACATTTTCTCATGACCTCTGATAGAGATTGGGCCAAAGTCATTGCTTATTTAACCGCAGTTCATTTAATTGATTCAAACAAGGTTACAATCAAGAATCTATGTGGCCCATTGTAACTGATTGTAATGAGGTACGTTAATGAAACCAGGAAATGAGGATCTTGATATTCTGGTTGCCTGAAATAACGCCTTCAGTGTTACTAGGCTGGAAAACATTATGTTCAGGCAGTACCCAGTTTGAGTTGACAGAAGATGGTGAGTAATAAAGATAAGCTCTGCTGGCTACAGAGCCAAACCGAAGTTCAAAAGAACATTTAAGAGTCTGCTTAAGTGCATTGCTGAATTAGGGTGGGTCTAATTATGTAATTAAAATAAGCACACTCCTTTGTGTTTTCCTGAAGCTGAGTCTTGCCCAGGAATATTTTGCTGAATCTCAGTGTTTAATGCAAGTAAAAGTGAGTATCATTTGGAATCTTAAAACTGTAATGCTGGCAATACTAACAGATGTCTGTAGACCCTGATATTAACCTTCAAAGTGTGTGGTGATTCTTGAAAGTCAAGCAGTTGACCTAGAACATAGACGTATTTTTAGAAACCCTTAAATATTTAAGCTGGAAAATACTGTGCTATAAAAGATGTGAAGAGACAGAATGATAAGTAAAGAGAGTCTTACTGCATTATCACTTCTACTTAAAATCTGTGGTAATAAAAATTCATTGGCACACCAGAAGTGTTGTCAGGATTCTCTCAATATGTCTTTGCAGTGGAGGGGAAGGAGCAAAAACAAAGTATAAATTCTGTTTGCATACAGGGTAGTGCTGCCTTAATGGCACTTAAGTTACCCCAGGGTGAGCTGCAGTGCGTGCTTAGCAGAGTGCTGGGCAGGGCAGTTACTGGCTCAGTTGCTGCGAAAGTTTCAAGCATAGTGTGCTCTGCTCCAAGGCTGAGGATTGGCACACTTAATTAGCAGCTCTGCTCAAACCACTGTTGCACTGCTTCTCTTTCTAAATCTCACTTGTTTAAAGCCAAGCCAGGTACCACTACTGCCTTTACAGAACGAACACCCATGACCTGGGAGCTCCCTGAGTGCAGTTGGAATATCTTCCCTGAATGTGCTTTGAGGTAGACCCCTGAGATACTTGTCTGACCTGTTGCATTGTTTTTACACATGAATACAGCAAACAGTGCTGATGTGGAAAAATGAGCACTGCAATAAGTTTGAAATTGTTCTTTCCTCAGCTATCCGGTATGACGGAGTTAATGTGTTTGGCTACACGGTCTGGTCCCTCCTGGATGGCTTTGAATGGCACAGAGGATACAGCATTCGACGTGGGTTGTTTTATGTTGATTTTCAAAGTCACGACAAGAAACTGATGCCCAAATCTTCTGTCTTGTTCTATGAAAAGCTGATAGAAAAAAATGGCTTCCCACCTTTGCCTGAAAACCAGCCCATAGAAGGTATTTTTCCCTGTGGCTTTGCTTGGGGCATTGTTGACAATTACATTCAGGTGAGTGTGATGATAAAGCCAACAGGTTGTCCAGCCAGATCAGTGCACAAGTTCACATTGAGAAATTTGCTGGATAGAGCGTCTTTGCCAATATATATTACCACAGTGCTGCAAATAGATGGGTACAAGGCTTTTGTGCCAGACACTGTGCCTTTCAGTCTTCATTAGACTTTCTGCGTGTGACCTAGGAAGTCCAGTCAGATTGAGATAAGATAAATAACATTTTAGAAAAACATATGGAAATTGAAAGGGGTCTGATGCTCATCTTCCCTGGACATGGAAGTCAAGTCCTTTTCAAATGGAAGTTGATACTGAAATGTATTTCAAATGTCCTAGTCTATGAAATGGGAAATATTACTGCTTTTTCATGTCCATAATTTTAATGGAAATGTATTTGTCTGCTGTGATAATATAATTTTTAGAAAAGTTCCTGAAAGAAAATGCCAGTAGCATGTTTCTACATCTTATGCATATATATCCCAGTATGGTTGTTAGAGAGCTTTTGTGTAAAAAATAATTAAAAAAAAAAAGAAAAGTAAACAATATTAGATTTAGATGACATTTCTGTATTCCTTCTTTGTCATTTTGTGTAGTACTTTGTCTGACGGAGGCCTGCAGTGCCCCTGGATAACAGGGGCAGATTCGTAGCTAGATCACAGATCCAGTTCATAACTCTCACTCTTTATTTCAATCAAATCTGATACTCTGGGAGAAGCTTTCAAATTTTAAAATTCATAACACGAGTAAAAATTGTAGCTTAGTTACGGTTTCTTTAACAGTTTGGATCTGTAATTCTCAGATGCTGTTTTGCCTTGCAGGGCTTCTCTAACCACAGTAAGGAGGTGTAGTTAAATTCAATGCTGAGGCTTGATCCAAGAACACAATTTTTGGTTTAGATTTTTCACAAAGACAGAACCTTTCTTATGGCTAGAGTCTAGGGGGCTTGCTTGTTTTCCCTCACTCAAAAAGTAAGATCTGGCTTTGTCCTCTTGAAAAATGCTGCAGCCTCCTTACCTGGTATACCAATTTCCAAGAAAACTCAATGGTCATTATCCTTCTAACTCTCAGATAGATTAGGGGTTGGAAATGGAATTGCTGCCTTTGGGATTGGTAACAGCTGTAAAGTTGTGGAGTTAGTCAGCCTAAGACAGTTAAAAAATCCCTCCCATCCCCAAAACCTTCAAAGCTGGATATTTTCATTTCAAAAGGCCATTCAAACATTTTGTGCCGTAAGGCTTAGGTAGTGTGATTTGTAGATGCATCACAGTGGAAAAACTCTTTTGACAGCATTCCCACAGTATTAGTGGCAATGCATGCTTTAGTAATCTACAAGGGACAATTCTCCAGAAAAGCAATTTCCCTCAGACATGCTGGTTTTTATTACTTTCTTCTATAAGCACAGTACTGACCTCTCCAGAGAAAATAGCAGCTGATTTTCAGCAGCTTCTTTATACAGTTTGCAGAGCCTCAGCTACAAGTTGAACACTGGTTGTAGGCTGACACCTGCTTTTCAAACAGAGGGCAGGACACAGAAATCTGAACTCAGGGGGAAACCATGCATCGAAGAAAAAGAAGGAAAAAGGATAAATAAGCACATGTGATACCAGTATCTTGTAGTTTGGATCTTTCTTGTAAGAGTTACTCTAGAATATGAATGAGGAGATTTTACACTGTGCATTAAGTAATTCACTTTTCCATTTTCTAGTCCTTATTGTGTTTGTGGTA
Organism: Actenoides lindsayi; assembly: GCA_025331215.1. Taxonomy (NCBI): domain Eukaryota; kingdom Metazoa; phylum Chordata; class Aves; order Coraciiformes; family Alcedinidae; genus Actenoides; species Actenoides lindsayi. Next base: position 10,196 of record WTSP01023881.1, read on the forward strand.
TTCACTAAAAAGTGAAAGTGCAGTTCTGTGGGACCCTGAGAAGCATATCTTCTATTGTCAGTATGTCATACAGGCAGTTCTGACATCTGAAGCCCTAAAGACTTACGGGAAATGCATTTACTGTTGAAGTGACATACAGTGAGTTTATTTGGAGGCCCAAAAGAAAATGATTCAGGCATCAACAGCCTGCTGAAGTAACTTGGAAATGAATTCCGTATGAGTTAAATAAAAAAGGACTTCTTAAGCAAGAAGGAAAAATCTTGCTTGTCAACTGAATTTGGGCTAAACATCAAGTGCAGAACATTACTCATCTTTCGCCATAGTCAGGAGAAGAACTGAACACAGAAATGATGTTGCATTCATTATTTCTTTTACTGAATTCAGGAGTGGTCTTGAAACTGAATCTACTGGGCAATTCACAACAGACAGTCTCTCTATAGGCCCTTCTTAATCTTGAAAGAAAAACACATTAAAAGTTACTGTAGTCTTTGCTGAAGGTCTGCTTCTCTGGACATGTGTTGCAAGCTTAGTGCCCTACCCCTGAGCAATCCTTTGTTTCCCATACAGACTGGAGCAGTTTGGAGAAGATATAAACACAGTGACCATTAACATAAGCTTGTTTGCAAAATAGGATGAAAATGATATGTATAGATTTGATATGTTTCTGCTGTCACATGTTAACAGAAAATTAATTCATGCCTATGAGCCAGAGATGTTATCGTATCAGAGATGTGAGAGAGGTGCTAAATGCAATGTTTTGACTTAGGATATTCTTTCACCATGTTTTGCCTGATGGTTATGATGTTCCCACCTACCTAGAACAAACAGCTTGAATCTGGTATCTTTTTTATTCTATCTAGGTAGACACGACACCCACCCAGTTTCTTGACTCTAATGTCTACGTGTGGGATGTTCACCAGACGAAGAAGCTTATTAAAGTGGATGGAGTTTTCACCTCAAAATTCAAGCATCACTGTGTTGATTTTGCAGCTATCAGACTCCAGATCTCTCTTCTGCAAGAAATGCATGTCACACACTTCCATTTTTCACTGAAATGGTCTTTAATCCTTCCTTTAGGTAATCTTTCTCTAATCAACCACACACTTGTACATTATTATCAGTGTTTTGCTAGTGAACTTCTCAGAGTTAACATAACTCCTGTTGTTGCTTTATGGCAACCTATGGCTGAGAATCAAGAGCTTCCAGTTTCCCTTGCCAAATATGGAGCTTGGGAAAACCCAGAAACTGTTCAGGCTTTTGTTGAGTATGCCAAATTCTGCTTTACAAGTCTTGGAGACCATGTTAAGTTTTGGATCACAATGAATGAACCGCCTGTGAAGAACTTGACATATGCTGCAGGGCACAACCTGTTGAAAGCCCATGCAAAAGCATGGCATCTTTATGACAAAGAATTCAGGAGATCTCAGAAAGGTAAAATATCTATATCTCTGCAAGCTGACTGGGTAGAACCAGCTTGTCCCTTTTCCAGGAACGACCAAGAAGTTGCTGACAGAATTTTAGAGTTTGACATTGGCTGGCTTGCAGAGCCTATCTTTGGGAATGGTGACTACCCACAGGTGATGAGAGCATGGCTTCACCGAAGGAACAGCATTGACCTATATAATTTCCATTTGCCTTATTTCTCAGAAGATGAAAAGAAGTTAATCCAGGGCTCATTTGATTTTTTTGCCTTGAGTCACTACACTACTACCCTTGTGGGCTGGGAGAAAGAAGATGCTCTAAAATACGACCACTATCTTGAAGCTCAAATGATCAATGACATCACATGGCTGCACTCCCCTAGCAGAGCTGCAGTAGTACCCTGGGGACTGCGTAAACTGCTCAAGTGGATACAATCAAAGTATGGTGATGTCCCAATTTATGTTATGGCTAATGGAATTGATGATGACCACAATATGGTGCATGATAAGCTCAGAGTGTATTACTTACAGAATTACATCAATGAAGCTTTAAAAGGTAAGGAACCCATAGATGGTTTTATGTCAAAATCCCAGTATTAGTATACACTGTGTGATAGAGATTAACTTTATAAAAAGAAAACCTATATAGAATACTCCATAAATGAGATGTTATTACAGCATAACAGTTTTTCCTTTGATTTATGCTTGGTGTTACTAAACATCAGGAAGACTGGCTTTGCACATATTCTGCATAAGAGAGCAGAACTTTTGTTTTTGTGGATTCAAGAAATTTAAGTAGATATTATATGAGTTGCTCCATGTGTATTTAGTCAGATTTTCTTCTTACTGCACTTCTACTGTTGTTTTGCTTTGTTGCTTCTCTCCACTGATGTGCCTCAGGGCTGGATATGAGTTCTGTTCCTCAGCTGTCTTTGTATCTTATCCAACAGTGATCTTCATGATAATTCAGCTATCTGCCTCATTATGCCACTTGCTGGACTCTTTCCTGCTGCTCAAAACCCAAACCAGTCTTTCTCTCTGCCTCAAAGATTCATAAATTATAAGGCAAAAAGGAGGCATTTTGAGTCATCCTGTCATACAACACACACTGTTTCTTAAGAAAAGCACAAGGCCAAAATGAGATCGTTTTTACTGATGGAGAATCTTCTACACCTCACTGTAAACTGTTTCAGTGGGTAATTATTTACTGGTTTTATGTATAACTGTGTGTACAGATATATATAAATCTCACTTCTAGTATCAATTTAATCAGCTTCAGCTTTAAGCCATTTTGTTGTGCATTTCCATGTGTTTTACCTGTGTAGGTATTCACAGATAGGAAAAAGGCTCACTCTCATTTCTCTCTTTGATAAATAACACGTACAAAGCTCTTTGTGTCCCTTACTATAAAACATCGTTTAGAACATTTCAATTATTAAACTTTTTCCCATTTGCCAGCATTCTTCTTGAGATGGATAAACCCAGACCTGGACACGGTGTTTATACCACAACCACACCTATATCTCAGGCAGGTATAACATAACCACTTGCCCTTTAACTCCTCTGTTGTACATCTGAGCAGCCCGTTAGATATTTTGGCAGTGGCAGCAGGTTGGTTACATGAACTCTGTGCTTATCTACTGAGATTTCAAACTTGGTTGCGTATTCCTGCCCCTCCCAGGCAGAACTTCCTTTGCCAGAGTATGGTCTGTTGTTCTTTGACATCCTCACATTCAGTCGCGTTCAAATGCCAGTTGCTTGCTTGTGCAAAGCTTGCTGCATGAGCTAAGTTATGTTCCTAACCTTTTTGTTATTTGCACACTTTGTGACAAATAGTTTTACTTTTCTTTTAGGTCACCAATACATTTAATATGATTAAATACCTTGGTGCTAAAAGCCAATTTCCATGACCATGGTAGAAATACACCTACTGGGACACTTACCTGCAATTACATTTCTAGACTTACTAGTTCTATTTGCGACCACTTGAAATCTGTTTATTATGGGCTCCCTTGACCTTATAACTTTTTATTTTCTTGATCCAAATGCCATATAATACCAAGTCAGTTGCCTTGTGAAGTTCTAAGTATATTACATCAAACATCATTAGTTTTATTGATCTGCTGATCTCATAAAAAAGCTGTCAAGTTAATTTGACAAGATTTATTTTTCATAAAGTGAAGCTGATTGGCATTAATCATCTGTATGTCCTGTAATTCGTATTTATCAAGCCTTAAATAATCTATTCCACTGTTCTGCTAGGTAATGAAGGATGGCTGGCAGTTCCATAATTTGCTAGGTCATCCTGTCCATTCTGTTAAGCATTGTCTTTTAACTTCCTCCTCTGTAATTTCCACCTCTTTCATCAATTACTAAACATCGACTGCCCAAGAGTTCGTTCTCCAGCATTTTGAAGCACTGTTTTCTGCTTCTGTAGTTAGGAAACATATATTGGCTATATTTGTGCTTATGGCTTCAATCTTGGGGTTTTTTTTTTCTGTATCGCTTTTCTCTTTCCTACGACTTCAGACTGTAACAGTTCTTGGCTCTTGTGTTTTCAAAGCATGTATGGATATGGGCTTTTCTACCAGTTCCAGTTAGCCAGAACACCTGCACATCATCCCTCTTTTTTTACAGAACTTTGTCATTAGTACTGATCTGGTACATATTCCAATAACTTCCTTGAATAAAGACCTGAAAACGTGAAAATGCCTAATTTTATAGTAATTTTAATTGTTTGAAAATTTTCGGTCAAAGCAATTGTACATGGTTTACAGTCATCTTTCTTACAGTGGATTTTTGTTTGTGAGCAAAGGTTTTTTCCAACCAAAACAATTCTAGGATTCTATCCCATGATTCTCTCCCCTTCCATCCCGCCTGGAAATAGCTCCTATGTTTTTCAACTTAACCATGACATGTAAGCCCTATTTTCCTATCTTTCCATCTTCTTTGCCATGGATGAATATGTCCCTGCTAACTAGCCATAATACTTGCCCTAAAGCTCACTCTCCCACTTTTGACATCTGCAGCTGCGCTGCTTTTCCCCATCCAGCCCTCATGCTGCAGTACTGGGAGCTGGAGGGTGTTGATAACACGCCCATGTTATGACTGCCAGTGCTCACACGGCACCAGAGGCTGGGGGGACAAGATCGGGGAGGGGATACAGCCAACCTGAGCTGACCAGTGGGATATTCCATGCCATACGACATCAGCTCAACTATAAAGGGAGAGGGCAGGAGGATGGTGGGGGGGCGTTCGGCTTGTCCTCTGAGCAACTGCTACGTGTTCCGGAGCCCTGCTTCCTGGACTCGGCCTGACATCGCCTGCAGACGGGAAGTACCAAATAACATCTTTATCTATCATAACCCACGGTTTTGGGGGTTTTTTCCATCTTATTCTCTCCCTGCGTGCTGTACTGACAGAGGTTGGGGGGAATGATAGAAGGGCTTGGTGGGCACCTGGTGCCCAGCCAGGGTAAACCCACCACAACATCCTACACTCCTCCAGAGTGTTTAGTCCATCAGTAACAGCAGCTTTTTCATTTTCTTTTCTTCTCCTGCTCTGGTATTGCGCTTTCATCCAGCTTGTCTTTACACAGGGAGCAAGCTCTTAACCTTCACATCATGACTGATACAGGTTTCTCCAAAACACATATTTTTTTCTGCAAGACCATGTGCAGTAACTGAGATGAATTACAAATCTCGTGTCCTTACCTCGGTGTCATGCTGGAGAGAAAGGTGTGGGGATTTGGTACATGTATGCTCTCACCTTAAAGTTACTATTCTGCATTCTTCCTCCAGCTGGTTTCAGGGGCTGCATGTGGCAGTTTTTGTGTGTGTAGTGTTTGTTGCTCACCTGCATTGTTCCAGAGGAGCCAACAGCTTTGTGCATATAAATAATTCCAGAATGCAGTATGGGACCCTTTGGACTGAGGCTGTATTTTTGAGTGCTTTGTACACTGTTTAAGTACATCTTTGCCAGTTGAAAACAAAGAACAGCAGTAACCATTTATGTAACAGCATTAAATCCACATGCAGTTTTACAAGCACAAACTAATTACCCTGGATAGCAGCTCTGTAAAAGGGCAGGTAAATATTATTTCATTTTACACAGGAAGAGTAGGTTAGAGGTGCTAAATGTCTTGCATGTAGCTGCAGAAAGAATTATTTCCAGAGGTATATGAAAATTCAGCAATTGTTATCTTTCAGTCCTGAGTTCATCTGCTGGAAGATGTTGCTTTAATTTGTTTAAAATTGAGGCTTTGAGAGATAAATTATTGCAGTTTGCGTTTACAACTCTGGATTGATTGGTTTTGTCAAGCAGGACTGATGGCTCAAGATTAATGCTTCAGGTGCTGGACATCTTCCAGTAGCCAAGTTAGCCATATGGATTGTTCTCAATAAAGACTAATAGAGGTCTTCCTGGATCAGAATCTCAGGTCAATAAGAAGAGGACTACAATTTACATAACCTTCCCACTTGCACTGGTGATATCCCAGTACATGACCTATGCATGGGCACGCCTTTTTCTCAGTGCAGCCTGATGTCCTCTGTTCCTTGGATGTCCCCATCAGGAGATGCTGTACAAGGGAGGAGCAATCAGAGAAACGGATTGCAGAACTCCAAATGCAGGAAACCTGAAACTTGTGTTCTTTAATAAATAAAAAAGAGCCATCTTTTAAGCATCAGGCTCCATGCTGATCATTAAACACAGCCAGGCACTCACAGTCCTGTTTACCAAGCACAGGAAAATAAATCGCAGGATATTCACAAATCACACTCTCTAGCAGTGGCTGACAGATTCATCTTTTATGAGAAACATTTCATAGATGTACATGTATCTTAGGTTATTTTGGGGATAAAAAGTGCAGATGTGGGTTTAACACCCCCCTGCCCCTGCTTTATGTACTGCTCTTGAATGCCAGAGTGACATTTATTCATCTGTTCAACCCTTTGTTTTCTTTTGCAGCTTACACCCTGGATAACGTTAACGTGCAAGGATATTTTGTCTATTCTTTTAATGACAAGACTGCTCCTAAATATGGTCTGTACAGTTACGTGGCAAATCAATATGAACCAAAGCCTTCTATGAAACATTACAGAGAAATAATTGACAGTAACGGTTTTCCTGGTCCTGAAACTCCTGAGTTGCTGTGCCCAGAAGAGATTGCCTCGTGTCCTGAGTGCCACTTCTTCCGAACCAGAAAATCATTATTAGCCTTTATCTCCTTCATATTTGTTGCTTTTATTGTTACTATATTCTTCATTATTTACTACTCCAAGAAGATGGAACAAAGGTATAAATAGAGCTGCCCCTTTGAATACATCACTCACTACCCTTTCTTTTGCATTCTTTTGGGAAATCTGAAATAAGAGTGCACTATGTTGTGATTGCTTCAGCACTAGGAAGGCATTTACATTGCCTGATACTGCAGAACATTGTCACTGAGAAGAGATTGCTAGCATATGGCTTCCAGAAATTGTTTTCTCTGGTTTAGTACATTTGGTTTATGACCAGTCCTTAATTCCTGTGGTTGGAGTTAGCTCACAACTTTCCCTGGGACCTTTTGTTGATCAGATGCTTTACCCTTCTTGGTTTTGTCTCACTGAGTCGGGCAGGTGAGAGCATGTTTTGAAGACACGAAGTGATAGAAGAGCCTGAATGTCAAATTCTCCAAGAGCAAACTGGGGAGAAACAAAATGGTTTACTTTTCCAAATTAGGGTTTAATGTTGATATTGCTTGATCAGAGCCAGCACCAGGTAATGTGTCTGAACAGAGGTAGAGAATTTCACAGAGCAGCACTGGAGGAAAGGACGCTCTTTTCTAAAGCAGAGGAATGGGGAAGAACAGGGGGACGGGAGTCTGTGCTGCAGGGAGCTCTCTGTAAAGCAGGTAACTACTACTCAGGTTGCTGTCGGCTGCAGCTGACTTCGGGATGTCATTGGGGAACTTCAGCTAAAGGAGCAGTGTTTTTCTCAGTGGGTAAAGCAGCGGTGATGTGTCCAGGGATGGCAGGGGTCGTGCCATCTGATGGGAAGAGATGGGAAGAGTGAAAGGGTTTCTCTTTGTTTTGCTCAGTAAAAAAGCACAGCACAGGAAGTGGGATGTCTTTGCTGTCTCAGTTGTCAGAAAGCTGTGTGCCTGACCCTTGGTCACAGCAGGGCTGGGGCACCCCATTTCTGCACTTCTTGCAGCAAGTTGCACACAGCTGCCACTTCGCTGCTGCCCTGCTGCTTATCTGCTGGAAACTTATGGGTGATTTAGTAAGATGGTCTCTGCATGCCATTTGTGCTGAGTGTGGAGACTTTAAAACTCAGCATTTTGGTGTAATAATCCAGCACTTTATTGCTGCTTTTGCCAGGGTCTGAGATCTTGGAGCCGTTGCTCCAAGCCTCTTCCAGGTTGGCTGGAGGGTCTCCTTTCAGCATCTGGATCTGGCAACATTTCATCCCAAAGTATTGCTGAATGTCTGAGGGCCTCCCATTTTACTCTCAGCAAGATAAATTAGCGCAATATTAGCTACAGTGTTTATTAGCAGAAACAGAAGGAGAATGGAAAAAACTCCTATGTCATTTTGCCTGCCTTGTGAATCACTACATTAGAAGTGTCCTCGGTATAAAGCCAGTGAGGTCATTTTTCTCTGCTCTCTAACTCTAGGCCTGCATCGCCTTCAGCTGTATTGTAATTTTATTGTCATGTTAAAGCATGTCACTCACTGGCAAGAATATTTTAAAGGAAGTGTGCTCTGTCTTAATCAAGAATTAATTATCTACTAAAGCTGATTATACTGTATTAAATGTGATATTTTTCTACTAGATGACTAGTAGAGGACTAAGTGACCTCCCAGGGTTCCTTTCAACCTGAATATTTCTGTGCCCCTATACAGTAAATTAAAACTTACATATGAAATATAATTTTCTTTTGTAATTTAAGATTATATTTTTAAAAAAACCAAATCTATAGAAAGAGAAAATAATTACTATCTTATCATAATGATTAATATATTTGTCCTCTAGTTTCAGTCTTAAAATGGTCTCTCTTTGCACTAATACATATTTTGATACCAAGATTAAGGTGAAAAATTCAGGGTAAGTGATGAAGTATTAAAAATATATATATAAAAATTATTTATAGCCTGATAGGAGTTGCTGAAGAAGAGACGTTTTTAAACTGCTGTATGTTTATGCATTGGTGCCTGGTGCAGTGCGGATTACAAAGAAATAGCTCTCCCTAAACGTATGAAATGCCAAATGTCTTTCTCTATGGCATGGTAATGAATCACCTCGCAATACATTACTCCAGTAGTCAAATGCCTTCACAGCACATAACAAAAAGTGACGTTCATTTAATGCAAACTCTATCAGGGCTTGCCTGACTTGGATGCTATGTGTGTGCATGTACGTATGTTATCATTATTTTGCTGTAGGCAAAACAAAAAACGTCTGGGTCCAATTTTTCCGAGAAGCCGAGTGTACATGCCTCCCCTGAGCTTGAGGAGGTTCAAGGGGCCTGGGCAGGGCGAGCCCAGAAGAGCAAGTGCCATGCTGGTGGGCACCGGCCTGTCCTGGCACTTCACCAGCAATTAACCATCCAGCGAGTTGCTGCCCTGTGCTATTTAATGACCCAGCCGTAGTGCAGTGTGAGAAACAGCAATCCCAGCACGGAGACACTGCAGGCTCTTCTAGGAGAGGCTGGGTGATATGTAACCACCGACAGGCAGATGGCACCAGCTGGATATCTAATTTGTAGGTAAATTGGGATTTGGTGCTATCCAGCTGTATGAGCGCATCCACTCCCGGTGCCACGGCCCACAGAAATAACTCAGCCTTTGGCACAGTTCCCTCCAGAAGAGTTTGTAAATACCACTGCAGAGCAGCAACTGACTTGAGCTGGGCACAGCAGTTGCCAAAGTCTTCTCCTAAGCGGGCTGTCTGAGGTGCTGCCTGTGCACAGCAACGCGTAGCTCTTGGCGAACGAATCGCACAATGACGGGCCAGGGAAAATGCGGGCTGGTCTAATGGAAATAATAATATGGTCTTGCCTCGGGAATCTGCATTGTTTTATGTAATCAGGGGCCAGTGTGGGTTCCTTGTCAGTCTTGAAAAAAATTACCCTCCACTAAACAACAAAAAAACCCCTTAAATAGGCAAAGATTAGGTACCTGTCCGAGGAGAATTGTGGTGTTCTCATGCAAGCTGATGTGATAATCACCTCCTGCGATCAGGCTGCGGGCCGTGGGGCACTTCTTCCGTTCGATACCCACGTGTGAGCCATGCTCTGGCACTTCCCCATCACCATCTGTGCAACGAGAGCAGAAATGCCGACGAGTAGCAAGGACTGTCAGCAGAGGGGACTCCACCGGCAGGCTGCAAAGACAGCTCAGGGGAGGATGGTATTTCAGTTTCAGAAGAGCAACCAGTGTCTGCATGTGACGGATGTTAATATGCAGTTACCTTCTGTAGACTAGTTTCTTGATTTTAACCATGTTTCTAGAATGAGATGCTGTTGCCAGTTTGCTCAGCGTTCCAGATTAAACGTGCTGTAAAATACAAAATTGTATTTTTGTTCAAAATATATTTGTGACGTTGAGTGCAAAACTTCTGTTTTATTTCTTGAAAAGTTTATGCAGAGTGACTGTGGGAAGGATGTCTTTGCTAAATGAAAGAATGAATGTTACATTGTTTTTATAACAATCTCAGAAATGAAATAAAGATACCGTATGTAATAAATTGCAATGTGGTCTTACTGTTTAATTTGTCCAATTTGTCTGTTTGCAACATGAAGTACAGAGCATTTTAGGAAAGGCTGTTATAATAACTCTGCAAGGAGTTTGTGGTGGTGTTTGTTTTTCCAATGCCACATAAATCTCCAGCTTTTGTTGGAGATTGCTGGGGCCTGTGTCTGAACAGAGCATTTTCCAACAGACCTATGGCTTTGGAGGGAGTTTGGTTCCTTGATTTTTTTTGCTGTTTTGTAGGTTGTTTTTTTTGGTTTGTATTTGTGGTTTGGGGTTTTTTTTGTTTGTTTGGTTTTTTGTTTTGTTTGGATTTTGTTTTGTTTTGTTTGGGGTTTTTTTTTGCTTTGTTCTGTTTTTGTTTGTTTTGTTGTTGAATTTTTAGAGTGATTATTGCTATTTAAAGAGAAGTAACCATATAAGAGTGTTATGGTGCAATATCTTGTTCCATAGTAACACTGCAGTGAATTTGACAGCTCTTCTGTTTCAGTAGTTACTCACAAGGCTTGAGGGATTTTATCAACAGAGTTGTGGCACTAAGCAGGCATTTTGTGGCATCCTTGTGAAACATCTCAAGGAAAGTAAATGTCAGGGTTAAAGGAAGTGGGAGCAGAAAGGGACAAGACTAATGGGACAGGACCATACAAGTGCCATCGTGTTCAAACACACAACTCACCCTTCGCTTTTCTCCTTGCATTGTGTTAGTTTGCTTTTGAATCACTTAGAAAACTTGATCTGTTCATTCTGCTTGCAAAACTACTTACGTGAAAATGCCCTTATTCAGGGTGAAGAAGTCAGTTTTAGGTGCTAGATTTCAGCTTCAGCTGAGAACGTTCAGTCTTGCTCTGTCTTCACTCACGCAAAGCTGAGATGGGGAAGTGAGGAAAAGGAAGGGGAAAGCTCTTCCTGTCTTTGATGTGCCACTCATGAATTGGCAACCCACTCTTCAGCAGCTGTCACAAGGCTATGGCTGGTGCTGGCTGGGTGAGCCCACCCTTTTTAAGAGATTGGAAAAAGAAGGAATAACGAGGTGAGAGGAAAGTGGCAGCATCCAGTGTATCAGAGGCTTCTTTTGTTGTTTTCTGAACGGTACAGAAACACCATAGTCAAACTGTTCTGAGAAAATTAAGACTGTTAAGAAACCAGAAAGTTGAAATAACAACAGCCTACAGCCAAGACACCTGTGGGTGCTGACATTTTGCTGGCTATTATTTTGTGATACTTTGTGTGTTTGTGAAGGAGTAACAAAAAGGCCAGCGAAGCAGAGAGAAGTCAGGGAAAATACTAACATAGCAGGGCAGAAAAGCCACAGGCACAAGGGGATGCGCGAGTTCCTCACCCTGGGAGCTGAGGAAACAGTCCCCTGATGTGGGGATAGGCCATGGGACTTTGAATATTCTTTGTTAAATATATATATAAAATATATATTTAAAGAAATCTACTCTGAAAATTCCATACCTCACATATTTGTTGCTTGATATACATCCTACATGATGAATTTCACTGTCAAAAACCTTTTCCTTACCACAAGTTACTCAAACACAACACAGTGAAGCACTGTTATCCAGTCCCAGCTCTCCAAATCCAAATGCATTTCTAGCCCTAGTCACAAGAGACCCATGGGAGTCTGAGGTGCAGAGAGAAACTGAGTGCTGGTGGGTGAGTGGGTGAGGAGGTCACTGGCACTGAGCAAAACAGTGGGAATGACAGTGATGATGTTTTCTGAATGCTGCAAATTCACATCAGGTTGGATTAGTTTTTACTTTAGTTCTTGACTATTCGTGGAAAGAGTTTCTTCCTTACTAAGAGAGTAACACACAAGACTGGAGGGGTTTGGGGTTTTTTTGGCAGGGATGGAAAAGTTTTAACTCTTCCCCCCTAACTTGGGATGTATAATGTACTTCACATGGAGTTTTTAATGGCATCAGTCCTTGCTGGGAAAGAGATGACTTGGGCAGCACCTTCTCAGTCCCACCTGTTTGGCTCTCAGGAACCAGAGAAGCCACCAAGCTGGAGCTTCTTCCCCCTTGGGGCTGTGCCTTGCTGGGGTGCACATCCAAGCTGGAGCTATGCCGAGCTGAGGCACATCCCAAGTGGGACAGTGGGGCCCAGAAGAAGAGCGGACCCGATGTTGTGGCATGTCTTGGTGAGATGCTGGATGAATGGTGGCTTGGCTCTCAGCAGCCAGCTGGCTGTGCCATTACTGCCTTCTGCACTCAGGGCTGTGTAACAGGCTTTCGGCAGCGCTGTAAACCAGCGGGGATGCACAAACATGACACCTGACCCAAGAAATCTGGTTTTCCTCCCGCTGGAGGGATCCACGAATTTGCCGAGTGTTTAGTTCAAGAGGCGTAACCGTATAAACTACCTGTGCTGTAAAGTTTTACGAGGTGACAAAGTTTCATAGTCTGGCAATAGCACGGTCGAGCTGGAGGCCATTGGCTGCAGGGAGGGGAGCAAGCTGGTGAGGAGGGCTTCCCAGCAGGCTGCAGCCTCTCCTGTCAGCCCAGAGGATGCCCCGAGGGGTGCGAGGCTGCTGTTCCTCCAGCCTGGGGCAGATGTGATCCAGGGGCTTAGTGCTGTGTGAAGAATGGAGCGGGGCCAGCTCCAGCTCCCTCACCCTACTCAGGCACGTATTTGTTTACATTTGGTCTATGAAATGAGGAGCTAAATACCAAGGTATGACATAGATATGCCAGGGTGTATAGTTTATTTAGAAGACAAAATACTGTTTACAGGCTGTACAGATTTTCTTGTTGATAGTTATCACTTTGCAGCAGCCCTTTTGCCTCCCTCTCTACACTAGGATCAAAAATGTTTTATTTTGGAAAGCTGAAAAAATAAATACTCATAAAGGAAGCTGCCAGTGTTGCAGTCGTCTTTCCCAGCACTAGCTGAGTCTTTAAGTCCACTTCTGATGGAAGTTTGTGAATTTTACGCACATTTGTAACTCATTTGTTTGCCACATTGCTGCAGGATTCGTGAGCGGATATTGCCTTTCCTTGCACCTCGCAGCGGGAGGCAGCGGGGTTCTGCACTCAGCAGCACATGGTTGCTCCTGCTTGGTATTCACGGGCACATTCCTCCAGCTGGTGATATATTATTATTGGGCTGGAATAAATATAATGCAACCAAGAGCTTATTATTTTCTCCTTTTATCTGTTTGGTCATATTAATGTGGGATAATCATTACATAAAGGCACAGGAGACCTAGTCAAGGACACAGTCATTTTTAAAGTTCGCCAATGCTCTTGCCCTTCAGTCATTCATCTTTTGTCTTTAATTACAGCAAGTGATCTCAGAGGCACTTAAAAGATTAAATTACTCAATTATTTGAAAACTCCAAATGCAATAATTGTATCTATTTTCTGATAAATTCCAGTGACTGCTGGGAAATGTTGCCCAATGCAAGAAAAACTGGGAGGCCAAGGAGGCCAGGCTTAGCCCAGTGATACCCATTTAATTTTTCATTATTTGAAACCATTATTTTTATTTGCATTGATAAGAACCACAAACTTCTGCATCGCTGTCCTGGTGGTTTCAGTGGTGCAATGAATGTCACTGCTCAGCTATTTACAAGTGTCCTGGCACTTCCTTGACTGTGGAGAGAATGACATGAAACCCACTGGTAGACAACTGCTACCCCAAAAGACATAAGGCCATAGCTGGGCATCAGCACAGCCAGGCAGTAAACCCCATTCAAGGTGGTGCTTGTGGATGGAGTTTGGTCAGGGGTTTGGGAACCATATATAGTTAAAACCTGTGTGGTGTCTCACTCCACGTTGGTCTGGGTACACTGCTGGCAGGGCCAGGTGTGCATTGGTGCCGTGCCAGTGGGGCAGTCTGGTTCGGGCTCTGCAGTGTCGTGGGAAATGGGAAAGGCCAGCTCTGACATGGTGCTCTTGCTGTCACACAGCCCAAGGACAGAGCTGTTGGTGGGCCCTGCATGAGGGCATTGCCAACAATGCTGTGGTAATGCAGCTGCAGCAGATCTCATCCTTCCTCACCAGCAGCCCTATCACTCATCGGGGATCCCCTGATACAGCTGCTGAAGAATGGAAAGTATTCCCTGAATAAATTTTTTTACATCTTTTGCAAAGCAACAAACCTGTGATGAGCTGAACACTGTGAGCCTGGGTAAGGGGTGCAAACTGGTGTCATTTCTCCTCCCTGGGCTGGGAGGAAAGGGACATAACTCTTCAGGGAAAGAAAAATCCAGGATACAGAGCTAAAATCCTGCACTTTCTCTTCATAGGCCCAGTCCTGAGTTCCTGTCCTGTCAAGATTTAGGGTCAGGGCTATCTCCTAGACCTGTAACAGATGCTCTCTGTTAACCTCTCTCCTGTCCTAAAGGGGAAGAGAAAGGGAATAAGGGAGAGAGACTTAGTGATTAGAAAACTAAACCAGCTTTAATTAAAATAATAATAAAATGGAATATACACAAATATATACAAACCCAATATCAAACCCATGGCTCTTACGTCACCTGTGGGCAGGCACTGGGGAAATCCCAGACTGGACTCAGTGGCAGATGGGAACCCCATTCAGAAGCTGGATTCTGGAACACATGGCAGAACAGACAGGATCCTCCTCAGACACCAGCCAGTGAAGAAGAGAGCTTGACCCGCATGATCCTTCAGCTTTACACTGAATATGACGTATATGGATGGAAACTTTGTTGGTCAGTTTAGAGTCGCCTATCCTGGCTGCTTCTCCCCACAGGTGCGACATTTCACGTTCTGCATCCCCCAGCATGGTACACAAGATCCAGCAGTGGCCTTGGTCTGCACACCAGTTCTTGGTAGTAACTCTAAACATGGAGTGTTATCACTGCTAGAAGCAGACACCGTCTGTGAGAACAGGCTGCTAAATTCAAACAGTGCAGTTAGTTAGAAGAACTGAGCAGAAAAGTAAAATCACTGAACAGAATTCATTCTGTTCTCATTCAAACCAGGACATGCCCCATCGGGACCCAGTTGACACTGGGCAAAGGAACGGAACATCTGTGAACCCAGGGCGATCTGCACTTACAGCCATGGTGGGCTTCTTGCTTGTGCTTGTTAGCTGGCAGTGTGGCCCATGAACACATAGGTGTTTGGTGTTGATAAACTCCCTGCTTTCAGGTACACCCATGGCAAGTCTCTAAACTGGAAAAGTCTGCAGGGGGGGAAAGGACTCACTGTGGTCAAGGCAGACCAGCTGTGATCCTTCTGGTCCTACTGTCATAAAGACCAAGCCTGGCTGGAGTCAGTGGGGTGCATCAGCATGGCCAAGAGAGCTGGTAGACTCTAGGCTACCGCACTGCATGGGTCTGGGGTCAGGCTGCTTGCAGGCACCCAGCCAGCATCTGTCCTGCATGCGTGGCGGGCACTGCTGGCCAGCAGATGCTGCTGAGAGGGTTACTGTCCTCTGCACCACCACCTGTGCTTCCCACATTTATTCAATTAAGAAAGAAAAAAAAGAAGTAAGTAATTCAATATGCATCCTCACAAGGGAAAGGAGTCGTTCCAGCAAGGAGCGGACCAGGCATGATCTGGGGAAGGACATGTGGGGCTGCAGCTAATTTTCTCCCATAAATTGCAAGCTGTTGCAAATCCTTACTGTAGCAAGTGCTGGCTCTGTGTTTCAGCCATGTGTCTGTCTCAGAGCTGCTATGAGCAGGTGAAAGAGAAAGAGCAGAGTCTGCGGTTTTAGGCTGAGTTTCCCTAGTGCCTTTTGCAGAATCGAGTATAAGAAGCCATAATCTTCTAGCTGGCTGCCAGTGGAGCTCCATGCAGCTGCTCTGGCCAAGCAGGGCAGTCTCCCACTGGAGCAGAAGCTTCTGCCGCAGAGCGAGGTAGTTTCTTGTTAAAGTGCAGTAACAGACAGGGCCCCATCCTGTCTCCCTGCAAACTGCTGCCAACAAACTGCACACTGCAGTTCAAGCCTCTGCTCAAGATAAAGAGCAGTTCACTACATTCAAACTGTGTCTGCCTTTAGCCTCCCCATCTTGCTGAGCACCCCCAACCTGGGAGGGGATCAAAAGGCTCAATGTATCATTGCAGCGGGATTGAGGAGCACCTGTGCAGTAGTACAGGCTCCTGGTTATTTTCCTGCTCTTACCTTCCTTCCTCCATGTAGGAGAGAAGCAGAAACGATCTCTCCTCACCTCAGCGTTTTGTCCCTAGAGTGGGGCATATGACATTTGTTGACTCAAGCCCTGTCAGGATGGTAATGCCTGACTCACACTTGTTGAAGCTGGGACCATTGACCACTTGGCCATGATGACCCTGCCCTGAAGGCTGAACCCTGTGGCCTTCTGTGCAGACTGGACTGGGTGAGCTGGAGCCCAGCCTGCAGACAGACATGCAGGGACTGAATGGGGAAGAGGGCATGTTGGGCTCAAGAGCTGGGCTTAAACTGTGGAAGAGAGCATTGGGAAATAGCTGCCTCTGGGATGTTGGCATTAAGGTAGTGGAATATTGATCCTCATTTCAGATTCAAAGGGGTGGAAGGGGACAAATGTCCAGGTTACTTTTTCTGCAAGACATGCTAATGTTCATCAGAGGCATATAGGTTCTCGTGTCTAGGTTTTGTTGTGGTTTAGGGATGATATCTGGACATGTGAGACACTCACCTCTATAAAAGATAGAAAAATACTTATCTACAGTGTTGTAATATTTTCCCTGTTGTTTATTCATTAACTCACACCTGCTGCTCTGCTCTGTGTTAGCCCTTGAGTTCCACGTACCTGCATATTTGCTGAGCTGAATTTCTTGCACACTGAAGCAAGAGAGTTTACAGTCACACAGTGCTAGGTGGGATCTGCTCTGCATCCATAGCTGCTTTGAGGGAAAATGTTAGCTTTCTACATAGTATAGCTGAGTGATCCAGGCTACTGAGGGTCACAATTTCAATTGTACATTTTAGGAAAGTCCAAACACCCACTTTGTTATGAACCTGGGATTTGAGGCACTGTATTCCTGATCCTGTCACACCATGGTGTGCAGCTGTTGTAACAACATGACCTGTTCTTCATCCAAATGAAGCCCTCGTGCAGCTGTGACTGACACACAGCTGTCAAGGAGAGCATGGCATGGCTATGCTAAATCCCTACAGGGACTGTGAGTGGGGGATGCCATTTAAGTGCTGCTTTCTGTCTGGCAAGTTTTGTGTTTGTGCCCCAGCTCTTCATGTCAGTATTGAGCTGGAACAGCAGTATCAGTTTTCATCCTCTTCTTTTTGATTTGCAGGCTCCAGCAGTCCTCTGGGTACCATCTCCTGGGCTGCATCAAAAGAACTGTGGCCATCAGGTTAAGGGAGGTGATTCTCTTTACTCTGCTTTTGTGAGACCCAATTTTGGAGTACTGTGTGCAGCTCTGGAGTCCTCAACAGAAGAAAGACATAGACCTGTTGGAATGGGTCCAGAGAAGGGTCATGAAGATGACCACAGGGCTCAACACCTCTCCTATGAGGAAAGGCTGAGAGAGTTGAGGTTCAGTCTGGAGAAGAGAAGGCTCCACGAAGACCTTATTGTGGCCCTTCAGTACTTAAAGGGAGCCTGCAAGAAAGATGGGGATGGTCTTTTTAGCAGGGCCTGTTGTGACAGAACAAGGGTAATGGTTTTAAAGTAAACAAGGTTTTAATGGTTTTAAACTAAAAAAAAGAAATTATTTACAATGAGGGTGGTGAAACAGTGGAGCAGGTTGCCTAGAGAGGTAGTAGAAGCCCCATCCCTGGAAACGTTCAAAATCAGGTTGGACAGGGCTCTGAGCAACCTGATCTAGTTGAAGATGCATCTGCTCATTGCAGCAGTGCTGGACTAGATGACCTTTAAAGGTCCCTTCCAACCTAAACTAGTCTACAAGTCTATGATTTCATTTCTGTTTAGGTTGTTAGGGTTAAGACAGTCTGTTTATTCTGACATTGTTGTGGTTTTTTTATTGGAGGGGAGAGACGGAATGAGAGTGAATCACATACTCTATTTCTTTTGCAAGAAAGGACAGACTTATACAGCTGACTATCTCTGCCATGGCAGGGAACTGGAGAAAAGTACTGTACTTCCTTTCAGTTCAAAGTTTAATATTGAGATTTCCCTGAATGGTGGCACATAAAGGTTTATGCTCTCCTAGGTGGTCTCTCGTAGCTGACTCCCTGCTTAGCATCCTGTTTTCTGAGACTGCTTCTTTTGATAATTCAATAGAGTGCTGGAGAGATATAGGCCCATCCAAAGGGACATTTATTCCATCTGTAGGTATGTGCAAGACAAACCACAGGAATCACTATTGCATCTGTTGCATCTTTTTTCTTTTTTTAGCAGTGACTTGATGGATTTGAGAAGGCTGAAGTTGATAATGTGAACCCAACATTCAGCATTCCAGCTCCACAGTCACTCTTATGAACCTAGATTTAGATTATTGACAAGAACATGGATGCAGAAACATACTTGAATTCAGTGGAAGTCAGAGGCCGGAACACTGTTGAAGAACTGAATTTATCTTTCTCAAACCAGCCATCCCAGGTTAGGGGCTTCCTTGGAAAACAGAAGTTTTCCCATGAAGCTGATGTTTATTTAAGGACACTATAGAATAAGTATAATGGACAACAATAATGTGTTAAGCCTAGAGTCATTACTGAAGTCTCACATCAGAACAGTTTAGCTTATAGCAAGCTGCAATAAAGAAAACAAAGTCTTAAATGTACTGTGTTTCTTGTGCCAATGAATGGATGGAATGAGCGCACAAGGAAACGTCACTCTTTAGTGTATGCAAATTTATTCAATTCTGCAGTTATTTATTTACAACTAATGACTGATACCAACAGATGAGGTAAAAATATGAGGTATTGATATGAGTATAACATTTAAAAATGCAATTATCATAATGTATTCTCAATGGCAATGTAAAAATACAAAATACTGTGGTAGCTGAATGGTAGACATGGCATAATGTGCATTTCAAAGAAATCTTATTTTATTGTTACATGGCTTAGAGATGCCAGAAGCACATGACAGAGCTTCTGCAAGAGTAGGAGGACAACCCTACCTTGCTCACGGCAGCAGGTGGCATAGGGCCCTGTCCAGCTGTGCAATGCCTTGTCAGACAGGATAAAACCACTGTCCAGGTTTTCCCTTCATTTCCTTAGAAAAATATTTACTGTCAGACAGTTGCCACTCTGAGGGCCAGAAATTCTGCACCCATTAATACTGAGGCACAGTTCTATTCATTTATGCAAACTAATGTAGCAGAAGTGCTCTAATTGCTCCTGTTTTGGAAAACAGCCGTCATGAAAGCTGCCGCCCTGGCTACAGGAATATGGGGAGGAGGTGCTGCCTTCTGGGATAGCAGTCCCACTGGAACCAGAGGACTGACTGGCCTTGCCTTACCAGCTCACCAGCCACAGTTTCCTCCCAGGAATGCTGGACCTGGGCCTGCAGCTGGCTGGTGACTGCCAGACCTCAACAGAGCCATGTAAGGGTGTGAGCGCTCCCCTGTCTTTAAGACTTAAAAAACATGCTATAGTTGCACGTTGCAACTGTTGTTGGCCCTAAACTCAAGGCAGGAGCACATGGGTAGCCAACCTCCCTGAACCTATGAGTTATACAATAAAAACATGGGTGAGACATCTTGAGGGGGAAGATGTTTTTGGGCTCCTGGTGCTTCATCGGGACACTGTGCTGGGTCATGCTGTCCCTGTCCACCCCGAGCTCCCACTGACTTGCTTCTTTAGATTGCAGGGCTGTCACCTGCCAGCACAGCCCTTACGCATGTGCAAGATGGCGTGTGGGACTGCACTCTAGCAGCTATCAAGGACTGCACATTGTTCATCCCACAGCCCCCATACCTGGGGCAGATCAAAGCACTGGTTTTTAAAAGACTACCCAGTTTACTCAATCAGAACACAAACCTGTAGCTTGGTGTAGGAAATGTATCCTGCTTCATTGACCTCATACTAAATCTCAATCACTTTTGGTAGAAGGACTGTGGTAAGAGACTATGAATGACTCTGGGGGTTTATGCAGCAATAAATAAAGTCAAAGTGAACAAATGCGATTAATGAACAGTATTAACAAGCTTGTACATTCTTACTGAATCATAGATGCAATATGATTTTTGGTCTTACATTAGTTAAAAAAAGAACGGAACCCTGCCTCAAAGGTAACGTCGACAAATTATTATTATTACTTTTAAAGCATTCTTCCATTAGCAAAATAATAGGTCCCTGAAAATGAAATTATACAATAGGCTTAAATGGCTCCTACTCCTCATAGTCAGGGGCTAATCCTGCTCCCACCACTGTCTAGAGAGGCAGGATCATGCAGATCAGTGCAATATAATATAAAAATGCTTGCTGTTACTATAAAAGCAATCTTTCCAAGCATAGTCTGCATTTAGTTTTTTAAATCTCCAAGATGTGCTTAAAAGCTTTAAAAAAAATTTAGTTATTCGTACAGTAAGAATATGAAAAGGCATGGTATTCATCTGCACGTCTTTGTGTCCACTGGACGTGGAAACACTGCTTTGGAGCTTCTTAACAATTAGCCATCTCTACAGGAGAAGGAAAGAACAACACAGAAACACTTGCTCAGAACCTAGACAAAATGGTAAAAAACCAACCAAACAAAACCAAAACAAAAAGATCTACAGCTTAATAACTTACCAGTCTGATTTCAGACACCTCAGTACACACAGCGTTATCTTGCCCTCTCCAAGAATGAGCAGTTACTTTGAACGCTGCGCATATTGAGGTTCTCTAGCGGCAGATACACCATTAATTAAGGCAACAGGTAAGTTTTCAACACCTTGTACTAACAGTCACAATTCTGCAGCTGAACATAAATGGCTTTCAAAATGTCTCTCAGTTACATTTCCATGTATTTTATTTGGTGAAACTGTTCCACTCTGCATTACTTTTAAACGTACAGTAACCTCCTTCTTCCTTAGCTCTTTTAATTCTGCCTACATCTATTTCTAGGTACCTTCTGACAGCATACACAAACACAAAACATATTTGAGAACAGGATTTTTTGTTATCACACGGATTATGCCTGGTAGCCCCGTGATAATAGCAAACACAGCTTATGTAGCAGTGACACACTAAGACACAAGTGACAGATTCACTTAAGGTCCAACTGATGCAAGTGATTTGCACTGAGTTATATACAAAATAATTAATTTATACATATATATAGATATAATATAAATATATACATACTGTACATAATTTATTTACAATTAAAATATGCTTCTCAGAAGCCTTTAAATACCAGAGTTACATAACACACAAGTATGGCAAAAGTCTGATTTTAAAGCAATAATGATAAAAGCTCTCTGAAGAAACGTTTACTTCAATTATTGAAATTAACAAAGAAGGGATGTGGTGGAGGGAGAGAAAGTCTCCAGAATAAAAGAACTTTCTATAAAATTCCTGTTTCAGCTTTGTACAGACCCAGGTCTGGTCATATTTCTGCAGCTTAAATAAGATCGTTAGTCTCAGCATTCCTGTTCCCTGCCAGGCCCCGATTTAACGCTCCCATGCTCCGAGGAACACTTCCTCAGATTTTTGTTTCTGGTCCCTCAGCAATCAGAGGCTGAAATGAGTTTCTGATTCTGGCAACTTCTGCTGCACACAGATGTCCAAAGCCTTTGTTGTACCACTCTGGGGAATGTCCTCTGAAGAAATGGAAAGAGAATTATTGAGAAACTCAAATATTCAAGAAATACACCCTGCAGGAACAGGCTCGCCATGCTTCCTACTCCCTGCTGCCCATGGTGGTAGTGAGGACTTCAAATACTTGGCATTGTAAGCATACTCTAAAGCTCTCCCTTGTAGTAATCGAATAAGCAGATTTTATTTCTATGGTCACATTGTACCAGCAGTAGGTGCCAAGTGGAGAAATGAGCTTGGTGGAAAAGACTGCAGGAAGACTCCAAAGCAGCAAAGCTAGGTTGACCATGCCCTCCCCAATACCTCCCCTCTCCGAGTTGGAAGGTTTTGCCCTGCTGAATGAACATCTGCTTTTTGCAGGTGGCATACTTACTTTAGATCAATTCTGCAGATGTGGGTCAGCCTGGCTTTTCCCGAGCCACACGGCTCTATTAAATACTGAGAGTCCATCACGATGGCTCGCACAGCTCCCATTAGAGGGGCCTCTTCATGCTCCACAGAGACGGCAACCAGCATGCACATCCCCTTCGGCAAATCCGTCCTCCATGTCCTGCAGGAATACATTCAAGATGGAATCACTTTAGTAACGAAACTTCGGGGCACATGACTAAGAACCAGAATTAAAGTTACAGTTTGCTTGTCTGCCCATCCTTGTTGTGGTCTGCAATGACACCGGACTGTCCTAGGAGTCCCTGGAGGAGGAGTTTCATGCTCCCCAGCTTGAAGTCTGATCATGATGTAGAATGGCTGCCCAACTACACTGCTGCAGGTTCCAGGTGGAGAAGTTTTGCTTCTCCACATGAGTATCTTGTAACCATTCTGTATTACAGGTCATGATACAGCCTTTTGCAGACAGAGGTAAGTTTTGGAATGGAGATAAAGTGAGCATATGCCATTTAGCAAAGGAGGAAATGTTGCATTGCACCCATGAAGATTTACAGAACAACAAATACAGATTAGCATGGCAGAAATCCTCACTACTACCCACACTGTCTTCTGAAACTCACAGAACATGTTTCAAGGACATCTGAAATAAAAACAGTATATCCTTTCATTTTTTCCCCACTCCCAAGTTTCTAGCCTCTCTTACATGCTGCAGAAGTTTTCCACAAAGTTCAGGAGATCTCAACTTCAATACTTAATATATTTTTTCTTGTTCTGTAAGCATTCTCTGCATATTCTGGTGTCTCACATCTTTCTTGGCTGCCTTGAATCTCACAGGCTAGGTTTATGCTCTTTCACAGAACTGCTATGGTTGGAAAAGACCTTTAAGACCATGAAGTCCAACCATTATCTAACTCTACCAGGGCCACTACTAAACCATACCCTTGAGCACCATATCTGGACAGCTTTTAAACATATCCAGGGATGGCAATTCAACCACTTCCCTGGGCAGCCTGTTCCAGTCTTTGATAACCTTTCCAGTATAGAAGTTTTTTCCTAATATCCAACCTAAATCTCCCCTGGTGCAACTTGGTGTCATTTCCTCTTGTCCTATCAGTTGTGACTTGTGAGATGAGATCAATACCCATCTCTCTACAACCTCCTTTAAGGTAGTTGTAGAGAGCAATAAGGTCTCCCCTCAGTAGTCTCCTTTTCTTCAGAGTAAGCAACTCCAGCTCCCTCAGCCACTCCTCATAAGACTTATTCTCAAGACCCTTCACCAGCTTCATTGCTGTTTTCTGGACCCACTCCAGCAGAAGGGCAATGGGAACCCTTCCTATGCTATGGGAGGAAATGAGAAATTCCCACTGTGCTGTATGATGTGCATCATCTTGCCATGGACTGAGATGGGGATTGTGCTACCTTGGGAAGTATCATGTTTTAGCAGGTAAGCTGCTTTCAAGGACTGTTGAAGTTTGGACTTTGGCAGGTAAATTTTTTTTCTGCATTTTTCTTATACGAAATCAAGCTGCTATTGAAGACACTGCAGGAGGATACTGACTTCAGAAAGTTTTACATGTGTCTGCATTAATAAAAATGATGAGCTATCCTGGCAGACAAAATGGAAAGCAAGAAATCACACCTTGGATCCACTGTGAAATGCTGAACCATCTACTGTGAATGCCTGCACAGTGCTTAGATGTGACTGTGTAATTTTAGTAAATACACAGCACTTACTTGGGCCGTATGTGAAGTGGAAAACCACCTATCCCAGAGAGTGCAGAAGATTTAGGATTCCTAATCCCAGTTATATGAATTTAGGCCAGTTTCTGTACTCCTCTAAATATCTCAGAGTAGTAAAAATAGGGATGGCACCTGACTCACAGATACGCTGTGATACTTAATGAACATTAAACATTTGGCTATCTCTAATGAAAAGCGGTGCCTGTGCAGGGCAGCTGAGAGCAGCATCAGATCCCAGGCGTATGAAACATCACGCCTATCCTCCTACCTTTAGAGTCTTCTCAAGGGAGCTTAATCCCCTTGTTATGATTGTCACATTGAGGGCAAAAAAAAGAAAGAAAAAAAAAAAAAGAACAACTAAGTTTATCCTTTCACACCAAAAGTTTGATTGGGAAGGAGAAAATAGCTGTCTGTTAAAATATATTTACTCATGTCCCCAGAGGAGAATTATAATTTCACTGTTCACTTCTCACCCCATCATCAGGTATCAAATTGACTGTGGTATCGCTGGCTAACCTTGCTCTACACTTAATGATATAAATCAAAAGAGATAAACAAAAGAATCTGACAGATCTGCCTGATGGCTGTTTTCAGTCCTTAAAAACTCACCAGGATTCAGTTTTATGATGTGTATTTCAGTCCTTGGGGGTTATTCTGCCTGGGTTAGTGAAAAGAATGAGAACTCGATGGCAAAATTTTTCTTTATTGATGTGATTGCACAGCAGGTCTTTAAAGAACATAAACCACCATGAAACCTAATAGTGAACTAAGTGGCAAATAAGAGGACAGAATTACGGTCATCAAAACCTCCCTGCCGCTCCCAGACAATCTTCTCAGTGCTATGTGGAGGGCCAGATTTATCACTGGTTTGAATCAATAGTATTATAAAAGAAAATTAATTATAAAATTAATTACTCAAAATTAATTAAAAATATAGAAAAATAAATATTAACCATAATTATAAAATAAATCATTTATTTAGCTCCGTATACTTCGTGAAGGCAAAGGAAATAGAATAATGGGAGGACTGGTGTTCTAACATTATAAAGAACTTACAGAAAACATTTTTTTTAAATCTTCCCCTAAGAGTTCCAATAATTCTTCCCTTATACCAACAGTATCTGCATCATTAGCATTCTCTCAGAGAATAATTTTATTGGGTTCGTCTTTTTCCTTCAATCTTTGTTCCCTCTAATACAATTCTGACTCACTGGACTATTTCCTTTGTCAAAACTTCTTACTATGATTCTGGCACATAATTTCAATCAAAGAAAGCAGAGACCAAGAAGGGGAATGCACAAACTCATTCTGAAATAAATAACTGTAGGACTGACCCTGTAAGTGAAATATGTCAGCAGCTTCACAATACCTCCTAGCAAGCTAAAGGCCAGGATTTCAAAGGCACAGGCTGTACAAGGAAGTTTTTTTGTCTGTTCTGTACAGGTAGCTAGACAATGGAAGAACTGGGATTGAATTTGGAATATTGATACACAGTTATACATTTATTTGAGAGATGTCATACCCCATGAGACAGTCTGAACAGATATCTACAGCCTCTTTCTGTTCATTTCCACACAAGGATTTTTATGGGATAGCATTTCTTGGTCTACAAAGACTCCAATTGCAAATCTAAAGTAACAACTTATATAGACACCTTATAACGATTTTAGCTTAAAAGCATCACTATCTTCTCTAGTAAACATTTGGCTCTTAAACATCAAACATTCCCCAGAGAACAGCAAAAGCAGTGTAAAAAACAATTGGGTTCTATTTGCACTGTTTTGACAACAAACAAAGCTGAGAGAGAACAGCAGCTATTATCAGACATCTGTTCTAAGGAAGAATTTATATTTATGGCCTTAGGAGTATGTGCTGCTCAAATTACATCAGAGAAAAGGTCAGTATGCTCTAGGTGTACTATTTTAATTCAGTTTGAGAAATCGACACTGTTGCTCAGAAGTAGCATTCTGGAAGCACAATTACACAGTTGCAAAGGCTGAGATAAGATCAGGTCTTCCTTGTATGCACCACAGGAAGCAAAGGTAGCAGAGAACTGCCCTTAGCTTACCTCAGAACAACAAAGTCTCGGACGGGGTGAGGAGCCATGCTGTTCAAAACATACTGATAAATTTCTGTCTGCTTGTCCAGGCTCTCGACTACCTTCCACTGCAAGAAGTCCTCATCCCAGAGGTGACGCTCTCTCAGCACTCGGTTCAGGACAACTGATGGAGGGGCTTCAACTTCCACCGAGGCTTTCCAAAGCCTTAGCGGGTTCCCATCTCCAACCTGGAGCAAAACAACAAAGAACACAAACCTCCATGATTTATATGCCTATGTTCAGCAGAGGATAACCGAGGACAAACTATTGACATGGAGTATCTGACTTTAGCTTAAGAGCATGCATATTTCCCTGCTAATCATTACTATTATTGCTATTGCTGCTGCTCTTGCTGTATGTGAAAACATATGCATACTAGTCAATTGAAGTGATTACTTCTGCTTTCACACCAGTGTATATCTGGATCAGTTCCCATAGTGCCAGTGGAGGAGTTGTATTATTTCTGGTGTGACACTTTTTCGACCCAGAGCATCCTAAGTGTAATGAAGGATACGTGTGTGCAGAAGTAAAAACAGACGAGACACTGAAACCTTGGGCTGAAATAAAGCTACCACCTTGGGCAATCTGATACACTAGATGGGACTGAGGGTCCATTAACCCTCCTGGTTAATTGGTGGAAAAGCAGAACATATGTTGCTTCAGTTCCATGTCAGGTACACAGATGTTTGCTCCTCAAAATGGCTGCAAGGGAAATATTGGTAAAAATGCCTTTCAAAGAAGGAACGCACAAACTGCTCGCTAACTCTTCCTAGCTCCTGGCACTTGTTACACCTCCACTACAGGCAATAAGGGGAGCAGAAAGTCCTGGACTATGCACAAGCTGAAGCTCCTAAATTCCACTCATACAGCTTTTCTGCATGGTTTTAGGGGTCATATTTCAAGCAGCAAACAAATTAACTGTAAGCACTGGCTCTTGAAGCCCTGATTTTGTATCCCCACCCTACCCTGGCACTCTCACATACAAACGCTAGTGCTCCAGAAACTTCCAGCACCTCCCACAGACCTAGGATTGTATCCCAGAAACTCACCTTCCACCCCTCACACTCTAAATTATTTTTTATGCTATTGCAATTCCTGCCCCCCAAAACTCTCAGTTCTCCAGTATCCCCACCCTAGGCCCCCAGAAACTCCAAATCCTCTCTGTAGTCTCACATGCCCTTGATGCCAGACCTGTGCATGCCTCTGTTCAGTCCTTCCTCTCTCTCACATCCTAGTGCCACCTGAGCCCTGTTACTGCCTCCCCAGGCTCCCTCAGTCCCTCACTCGAGGGATCACTCACAGAAGCTGGCTACAAGACAGAGTAATTGTGAATTCTTTGCTCTGACAGAGGAGTTGCACTTTCTCAAATAGGGGTAATGCTGCCTCCTGTCACCTCAGCATCCAGATCCTTCCAGTGACCTTACCCTACCTAACTAGTGTCACCCGTCCCTAATCCATTCCCTTCTTTCTTTCCCTAGCTGCTGCTGGTATGCAGACCTTTGTTTTGCCATGGCATTTCCAGCAGCTCTGAACTCCACTGTCTGCAGGGACCCTGCAGCACCCTCGTCCTGACTGCAGCGGTCTGACCTCCTCTGCAGGACTAATGGAACCTGGAACAACCTCAGAAAATTTGATAAAAGTTGCAGATATCAAAAATCCACTGGAAACAAGGACAAAAGGATCTGGGATAAAACTGACCATATGGCTGGCCTGGCCAAATGAAGCAGCGGGCAGCCTGAAGAGGTTTCTTAATACCTGTGTTCTGTCTGTGTTCTCCAAACTGCTGCCAAACATCAGGAGATGGTCAGAAACTTTGCCTGTCAGCCAGTCAAAATGCTTACCCAGATAATGTTATCTCTTGTTTAAAGTCTTGGCACGCTTTCTAGTTGTGCTGTTTTGCTGTGCCACTTTATCCATTTTGGAGACCTTAGCTTGCTTTTTGTGGGTTTTCCTGGAATCTCATACTTGGAATCACTATTGTATTACAGTTTTAACTGCTTCTGGTAGTCTTTTTAAAAACAAATAATAAAAAATTGTGTGCCTCACCAGACAGAAGGGTATGTATTTAGCCATGCAATGAGTCAGGGTGTCCCATAGCTAGGCTGCATTTTCCTTTGGTTTCTTTACTACTTCTTCCACATCTCCAAATTACCTTTTTGTAGGCAAGTTCCGTGTTCTCTACACTGGAACACGTGACCCATCCTTTGAATTTCTCTTTTGCTTCTTTATGGAGATTCTGCATGAGACTTTCCAGGTACATCTGATAGTTCCCTCCTTCCTCATCTACTTGTTTCCCAAGCTCATCCAGGGTGGGGGAATGTACTTCTGCATCAACATAGGAGTTTCGGGACTGGGTAACCATCTCGTGTGGGACCTGTACCACAGAAGGGAGGGACACACAGGTAAAGCCTCCTACTAAGAACTTTTCTTTAAGGCAACGTGCTTTTTAGACCACTCAGCATCCAATTGCAATGAGCCTGTGATCTGTAAAATGGATACTTATTTCTGTCTTTGCTTCTTATGCAAGATGAGAGATCAAAGTAGTATAATGAAAGAGTCCATGGCTCAGAATAGCACTACTCGTGCAGAACCATATTAGACTGATCAGCTGTATGTCAACACACCTGTGAGATACTCCTCTAGCCCCCAGAAATGTTTTCTTGTGCTTCTGGGAAAGGGGGATAGGGACTATTATCTCTCCTCCACCAACAGTGAAAGTAACTGCAGGAATGACTGTATCTCCCTATGTGACTTTATTTCTGTGTCATTCAATAAAGTTAAAGTGCATCAGCTCTTCTTTTTTATAAAGTTTTAACTGAGGTGTTAAAAGCATTATAAGAAACTGAGATGTGAAACCAGCAGATTTTGATTTTGATTAAAGTTTCCTAATCCAGTAATTTGGGTTGAAAACCACCACAGAATAATTACCCTGCATTTTTATCAATTGTGTCTTTGAATGCTAGAACAGTCAAAGAAATGAGACAAATAAACTTTAGATGGAGCAAGTTTACAAATAAGTGAGGCACCATCAATCTCTGAGCTCACACAAGACAGAAAGTGTAAGTATAAACATAAATACTTCAAAGGATGCTGCATTATGTGGCCATGAATAATGCTGTTTGAGTCTCTCACTCACCTCAAAAAGTTTGTTGCATTCCATTATCATGTGAGCAAGTCCCTGAGTAGCTGCCAGGTTTTCACTGAGGTCCTTCTGATCTGGCTTCCCTGTTGCATATTTTTTCTGTATTACTCTGTAATTGAATTCAGTGTCTCAGGTAAAAAAAGCTGAATCTTTTTAATATGAAAGCAAAGAGCAGCAGGGTGTTCAGAATACCAGACAGAAAAGTCTATCTTCAGTTTTTATTTATCACAAAGATTGATCAGACTGTTGGGCCTTTTTATAAATGGAAAAATGTTTACCTAAAATATTGTTGAGCCAGAGGTAAGAGTAGGAAAGGTTATGCATGTCCTGCATTTGGTGTTGTACATTTTGAAATGGATTTCTAACTGACGTGATGTACAGGGCTTTACACAGTTACTGATTAACACGTTTGCTCAGACACTGGTTTTACACGTACACAACCAAGAATCCCAGTGTGGGGGTTGGAAAAGTAAGGCAGGAGGGACATCAAGTTGGGACCTGTTTAGTCTATGCTCACCATGTTACATGCCATCTTAATGTGGCCTGAAATAAACTCGGTTTCCCAAGCGGCAGAATGTAGCCAGAAAATAAGAGTGAAAAACCACTCACTGAAAACTTACGTATTAAAATCTTTTAAGACATGGTTAATCTTTTACTTCAACCAGAGCAAAATTAGGCCCTTTTCCTTCACAGGAGCGGACGTTACTTACGCAAAACTCACTAGCGCCTCTTGAAATTTGGCATGGAAATCAAGCACTGCATATTCACAACAGCCAGCCAGAAATGCCTGCTGGGCTTGTGAAATCATGTTCTGTGCATGTACAAGTGTGCTTCTGGCTCTGCAGCATGGGCTTTTCCCTCTTGCTGAAGCCATGCCCTGTGTAACATGTGCTGGGAAGCAGGTGCTTTGGAAAATTTTATCCTGCATACCTTTAGAAACACTGAAAGCATCATTTTTTATTAGGATCTGAGCATTTATAATGGTGAGAAGAAAGTTACCTCGGTGAGCTTTCTTTCTTCACTATATTGAGATGGAAGAGGGAAGGGGCCAGACAAACAGCTATGTTCATAGGAGTCATCTGATTCTCCTCTACGGAGGTGACGTCGCTCAGGAAGCACAGCAGAGTCTGCAAAACCTCCCGGTTCTCATCGGACATCAGCATGATGGCGGCCTGTACTGCCTGCAGCCGCTGCTCCTTGGGGACATCTGGGGAAATGCAAGTGACGTTCAGAGGGGTCAACTGGAAGATCAGGTAAGGAGCCAGGAATAAAAGATAAGAGTTAGCACAGGTGTTCACACTCTGGGAATGGTTTTCTGAAGAGGCAGATGACAGGGGATGAAGGTGCAAAGACCAGCTGATTGGTGGTGGGCCATGGTATTTGCTCCTCCATCAAGCACAGCTCGCCAAGCCAGCGTATGACAGTTCTCTGTTCATTTGAAAGGCTGTTCTCAAAGAAAGAGACTGAACTTCATTTAGAGTTTACGAAGAGAGAGTAGTACTTAGTACTCTTTAAAATGTATTTTTCAGGTTTCTTCTGTTCCCTGGGGAGGCAGTTCAAAAGTCTTAGGGAAGCTTCAGGAAAACACTTACACTTGTGTCCTAAACCATAAAAGAGTTTAATGAAAACAGTAATGGATATACTTAAATAGCACCTCAGACAGGTTAATTTCTAAAACTACCATAAGTTTTCTTAGTTTGGACTTGGAGCCCTCCTCTGGGTATTACATACACTCTATATAATTGAACAGAAGAACAAAAGTGGATTTACAGTAAAGGGAACAGCCAGCTTTTAAGTTTGGTCTGCTAGCCTTGTACAAGCACTTTATTTTAAAAGCTTTCAGATGTGAATGACAAACTGAACACAGCCCAGTGCTTCTGATTTTTCTAGAAGCAGCAAGGCCAGGTCTTTCTGAGAAGTCAGGGGAGCCTTTGCTAAATCCATGAAATGTGTCTTTTCTCCCCACACTGCCTCCTGGTACTCCCTCACCTGTACTGTTGCACTGGTGGGTCTGATGCAATAGAGAAGGCAGCCAGCCAGCCCTTCAAATCACAGGTAAACAGGAGGCAACAGAGTTTTAGGGACATGGCAAAAGCTTCATCAATGCTGTGCCATACAGACTACTACACTAATCATCTGTGTTACAGCAAATCTGCATATAGCCATTCTGGATATATAAAAAAAGTCCTGGATATATGAAAAAGATCTTCATTGAGTCCTAGAAAATCATAAATCCCTTGCCAATACACTAACAGAAGAAAAATCCTTCCTAACTTCACTTTAATAATTTGTTAAACAGGATGAAGGGGAAGAAAAACTCCCAGCTACAGATTTACTTAGTTGCAGACATTATGAAATACAATTGGTATCCCAGCAATTTTCAACATTTTTCTTTCTGGGAAAGGAGTTTTGTCAGTACTGTCTAAAATAGAAAAATATATTTGTTGTTGGTCACATAGAAAAAACCCCATTGCTACTCATTCTTAATCCAAACATTAGTCTCCCCTATCTACAGGGTCCATCTTTTCCTGTTCCCACCTTGGTTTAAACAGATCCATTCTCAAGTCTTTCTGAAATCCTTTAAACCACTTATGCAGTTCAAGAAAATGTTTCCTAGCATTTTTTTTTCTCCCTCCTATCAGTGTAAAGAAGAGTTCATCAGATTCCCCACTGCAGTACCCCATAGGGTTACAGAGTCAGCCTGTGCCCATTTTGACATTTTTTTGTTGCCTGGTAGCAATGTTTCCCCATTCAGTTGTAAATCCTAACACCATTCTCCCAGCTCAGGAGATGGGGAGTCCTTTTGGCTACAGACCTAATAATGCTGATGACATAGAGATCTGCCCTGTCTCTCTTCTTTGGGCAAGGGGGTGGGGATTTACTTGCAGCCTCTCCTGTGCCAAGATAGGACATTCCCAATTTCCCTCAAGCAATAGTTTAAAGGTGATTTGTTTTCCAGGACATGTAGACACATCCTCCTCATGTATGATCTTCTCCTTGGCCACTTCACTATGGAAACAATTGTGATTGTCATTTTATTAGCACCAATAATTTCTGTTGCTTTTCTGAACAAGCTCATTGATGTGTGTGTAGGTAGACAAGACCTGTAACTGGTAAGCCAGAAGGAAGAAAGGGAAACGATGGTCCAGGGCTGGCAGCCAACTATTCGGTTCCCTTGTGTCCTAAGATATCATGTATGACCAAATACACTAAATTTATTTGCGATGTTGTCTCTCACGTGCAGGATCACAGCATTTCTTTACCAGCTACAGACACTGTGATGCTACATACATTAGTGACTATGAGCCACAGACAGTTGGGGTTTTTTTACAGTAAAGAGAGGCAACGGAAGTAACCTGGAGTCTTTAGCACTGGTATTATACAGTATTTAAAAATGGCTTTCTATTGTTTTGGCAGCTGAAACGTCTGCAAGTGAAAAAGACTAGACACACTTCTCTTAAGTGCTTCCAATTATTTGGCTTAGGCTGGCTGGGTACGCTTTTCTGTATCTGCCAGAGCACTGGCTGACTGGCCTTCACAATGGACATTGTCAGGAAAATATCCTAATTCCTCTGGCTTTTCTGTGTTTTTTCTCACTGTTTATTTCTCCCTCAGTCTGGAGAGAAGATACACAGTCATTTCCTGATTTACAGGGGTTTTCATTGTTTCTGATGCCTTTGAGTCTCAGATTTTGCTGAAGATTTCTTATGCTGACATGAAAAGAAGAAATCCTCTAATTTTATTTCCCCCCCCTCTTTGTCTGTGAAATCTTTACCTAAAAGCTGAAGATCTAAATGAAGGCATCTTGTATGTACATTTTATTAACTATAATGAAAATAATCATAAGTCACAGCATGGAAGGGGACAGCACAGGCATATGTTCTCATGGTCAAGTACCTCTTCTCCATGTCCAAAAGACTCACTTGTATTGCGATGTCTACATGAAATGGACCCACATTTTAAAGAAATCTGAGAAAAATGTGAGTCTTCATGCTTTTTATGTCCAGAGCAGACTGTCTTTCTGGTTTCTCTGTGATTGTGAGGCTGATACTTTTAAAGATTCTCAACACTTGAATGCTGTGTTTCCATTAAAATTAGTAGTGTTGAACACTGGAAATTTTATGTGGCTTTAAAAATCTCTTAGCATAAGATTTTGATGGCAAAAAGGTGTTCTTTTAAACATCTCAAAGGAGAGGAGGAAGAATCCCACCCACTGTTAACCTACCAAAATTATTTACAAACTATTTCTAACATAGTATTTTCTAATTGTTTACAATAATAAAAATATTGCTACTTACATTGGTAAATGTGTAGAAAAGTCTCTCCTAGCTTGCTTGTGAGGAGAGGTTCAGGCAAGTCCCTGAAAAATTGCTTTACCATATCTGCCACATCATACGCCGACTGGTCTTCATAGCTGACGTTTTCTGGGGAGCTCTCATTCATCTGACGTAGGGCCTGGATTCGGGATTTCACTCCAGATTTTCGAAAGAGACCCACCTAAAAACGAGTAACGTTGAATTGGGTAAAAATAAAAAGTTACTTAAGGAATATATATATATTGAAAAAATCTATTACAGGTGACTCTGATCACAACCAAAGCATCAATTGCTTATTTTACTCCCAGCAAGAATAAGGAAAACATGCAAGTTCAATGGTCATGAGATGCCCACAAGTCTTGTAGGCAAGTGTGTGCTCTCGTGGCAGGGTTGTAAGAGTTAATAACACTGCTGCTCCCATTCTAGAGGGTGAGTTCAGAGTGTGAGTGGTTTCCTTGCTGCCTGGAGAGTTTAAACAAGATGCTCAGCTGATATAAATCAGCATGGCTTGCTTGGCTTGGGTGACTGTCTGCTGATTTACTCCAGCTGAGAATCTGGTTCCTCATGTTTATTTGGGTATATATTTTGAAGACTAACAAGAAAATATTATGCTCAGCTAAGTAATAAATGCTGTGGCAAAAGATTAGTACATCTTGGTAGAGGTTTAAAATCAAGACCAAATCTGTTTTTACCCTTTCCTGCTCTCTGCTTCCAGCAGTTCCCCCAAATCACACTGAAAACCCCAGTTTGAAAGTGACAGTCACAGAGGGATTCCTTGTGCAGTGTCACTAAGATGTGTTTTTTATCCTGTTTGCTTTCTATTCTAAAGGAAGCAGTAATTCTTCAAATGATGCCTTCATGGCAGTGCTGCCCTTTTAAGTCTTTCTCGACAGCGGAATTCCCCCGAGGCGAATTCCTGAGCCTCAACGACATTATTTATTCCCCAGGGAGTTTACAGTGTTTCATTTGGGAAGTGTTAAGACTGTTTTCCTTCAGTTTTGCAGGGGAAAAGGTGAAATATTGAGAAAGACCTATGAAAAAGGTGCATTTCAAGTTTGGAATTCTAGACTTCTGCTCCTTCCAGCCCACCACCCTGCTGGTGATCAACTCAGCTTTCTGCATGGCGTACTCCACCAACAAAACCATGTAAAGGCAAGGAAACAGTGCCTTCTGGCCTTCTTCCCCTTCACACAGGACCCTCTTCTCCCTTGAACACCTCCCATGCTCAACTGTATGGTATTTAGGACTTTTGCTAATGCACACGCTAATGACACTAGTTACATAAATCACCTTCTCCGTACCTCTCTTACACCAGGCTAACTGTGAGGCAACTATTCTGCTATGCCTTCTTCTGATTAAATTAGTGTCACTTGTGAGCTAAGTTTATGTCTAGGAAGTAGAGAACTGGTGAGTGCATGCCAGTGCACTCTATTTCTGCTCACAAGTGAAGTTCCGCTCTTTGTTCTGACAAGGGAGTACAAGAAAGAACACCTAGGTCTTTTCATTTGGTTTTCCCTTTTCCTTTCCCTTCTTCTTTTTAAATCCCTTTTCCCCTTAAAAATGTGTGCTGAAGATGCAGAAGGACACATGCTAATTCTATCCAAAAAATACAGTTTTGGTATGTGGTAGATAAATGTGAGAGCAGAGGCTTAGCTCTCTGCTTTTGACAGAAAGTGTCCTTGCTCTTATGAAGAACCTTTAAAAACTTCCAGCTAAGTCTGATTCAAGAGGTCAGACATCAAATCTCATCTGCACAATCTCCTGCTGCACATCATTCTGCTACTCTCAATCTCTGTTTTTTTTCTAATGATATTTATCCAAACTCCTATTTCGCTTTTTCTTGGAAAAAATAATCATCCATCAAAAGAAGACAGTTCTTAGCTTTATAGAAAAAGATGTTTTAGGTTCTGTTTTTCAATATTACAGACTTATTCTGTAAATAAAATGGGACAATAAATCCAGTGACTTATCAGAAGTTAGTCTGGCCCAATCTCTTTATTATCCTCATGCTGTGGATCATCTGCCCTGAAAGCAGTCATGTGATGCATGACAGAAATAAAGATGCAGTTGACAAAGGCAAAGCAGTTCCTATTTCACAAGTTGAAAATGAGTAATATATCCTACAAATAATAGTGAGGGTCCTCACACCATCTTAAGACATTTCAGTGCCAGGAGCCAGACCCTGCAAGGATTTAGAGCAACCTTAACTTTGGCAAGTGTGTGCAGTAGAAGCTCTGTTAAGGACTCTGGACTGCCTTTTGCAGCACACCAAAGAGACACATAAGAAAGATACTGGGGGAGACTGGATGCTGCTCAAACCTCTGGCTGGGCATTATTAGACTTTCCATTAAATGGGAACAAAGGGAGTGACTGCAAAGCAGAGAAGCTGATTTGCTTGGAGGCTTTTGGCCTAGAAAGATTTTTGGTGGAAAGGTACTTTAAATTGTCTCAATGTACTTCTCCTCCTTCATTTTCTATTCAATATTTTCCCAATTCCACTCTGAGTAGAAACTCAAGCTGAGTTGAAATGGCCCTTCATGTACCTCTGATGCTTCCCAGCAAGTAAACTCTCCCTCTTGGAGCAGATGTTTATCTGAGACTGCCTGCCCACAGGCACTCCTTTTGACTGCCTCAAATCTCACAAGAGCTTTTCCTTCCTCCTTGGTTTTACCCTTCCTTTTACTTTCTCACCCATTTATCCCTGATAAGCCCATCACTATCCCCACATCTCCTGTTCCTCATGCTTAGGCAAGTGTCTCCTCCTCCAATCTCATCACTGATTCCAGTCTTGCTGCATCATTGTTCTTCCTACGGTGGGTTTCCCAGCTCCACAAACCCAGATTACCACAGTGATAACCAGTAACGTTAGCTATTGAATACAAAGTTGTCTCTATGCATCTTCCACTTCCATCCCCTACTAATATGTTTAGAACAGGCTATTCCTCTCACTCTTCAACTCCCATAGGCAGAACTCCTCTCACCTCACTTTTGACACCCCAGAGTTAGATGTCAAAGTCTGACCACTACAGGATCTCTTTACAAAGAGAAATGATAGGAAGGATGTATGCCTTCCCCACTGGCTCTAAAGGGAAATGGTTGTGATTCACAGCAAGGTATGTAATTTTTAGAATTCCATTTTGGGGAAGGACTGTCACCGAAAAAACAACCTGAACAGCAACAGAACGCTGATCAGAAAATTAAAGATTAAAATTAAAGATTCAGAACCAATCACTTCCAGATTATGCTCAGAGCCAGAAAAGCAGAAAATTCTGCAGAATAAACTGCTACTTACTCCTTTTGAATTTGTAACTATCTAAAAGCAGTTATGGAAGAGGTCACATGACATGAGGTCAGTAATAGTAGAGGACTGACATAATCAGACAGGGGATTTCTCCCAGTCCTATGTTTATAAAGAGATATATATCCTCAGGGGAAAAACAGTAAAAATATGACTGGTATGTCCCTGCACTGTAGCTAAAGGGAATAAAAAAATATTAAATACTTTGAGCATGAGGGTCTCCCAGCTTGCCTGTTGCAGCTAAGGGCACTATAAAAGGAAATGTACTGTAATGGCTTTGGCATTGAACCCCTGCTGACCTAAGTCTATCTGGATGTATCTGACTTTGTCAACAGAATACTTTGAATATTTTGCTGAGTTTGCTCTCTATTCTTGGACTTTTCTTTCTTTGCTAAGTAAATAAAACCTTTTGTACCATATCTTGTGAAATGGTGAATGCAGTTAACCCTCAGTGTCAACAGTCAAGCATAAGCAATGCAGATATGGGTAGAAGCTTGGAGTTCAGATCTCTCCCCAGGTCTGATTCACCAGACATGAAGATTTTAGGTCATTCTTTGAGGTAGGCTATGGTATACAAACCAGCAGGGCTGTTATAGCTACAAGAATTCAACAGATTAGCTGGATACAAATCTCAAAATGGCAAACCACTAGTATTGGCACCAAGCATCAAATCACCAGAGCAGATCTGGGCCCAACATGAGACAAAAAAATCTTAAAATAATTCTGATACTAAGTACAAAACAGTTCATCATTGCTTGCTTATGGTGGCTTTTCAGAAAAAATCAACGGAGTGCATGGAGTAAAGTTCATACCTGATCTAGACAATTGCTCCGTAAGTAGCGTAGCGCTTGTTGTATGCTCTGGGGAAGAGGCTGTCCTGTTCTCTGGACATGAACTATCAGAGGCACACCAAAGACGTTCTTGTCCTTGTAGTCAGGGACTTTCATCCTCTTCATGAACTTTGGCACAGACCTGAAAATTAACATGAACAGGCTGCATGAAAATATCAGAGTATTTATACAGTCTCTCTGGGTAACACTGCTGGCAGAAACTGGTAACCAAGGCCTTTTTTATAAAGGTGGTGAAATAATGTTTAATGCACAATACATGGACATTTTACAGTCTGTGTAACTCATGCATTTCTTGACAACTTTCATAAGTAGATGGCCTCTGGCTTTAAGATACAGCATAACAATTTGTTCTAACTAAAACCTTTTACTATGCAGTTGCCATCCAGCTGAAGCCAACATGTTTTAAGGCACCCATTAGGGACATGAATGACACAGCAAAGCATAGTGGAGAGTGTATATGAGACAAAAGGAGGCTCAGTTCTCTAATGTGCTGAATGATTTCTATGCTACCTACATGATTTAGTATTTTGACTGACTAACAATTTACAGTAATAAATGATGGTGGGAAATCCCTATGTTCCACATTCATCCCTGATACTGTTTTATTTATTCAAGTTGAGTAATGTAAGTGAAGCTGGTGAGTATGCTTTCTTCCAAAAATGATGATGAAAATGAGAACTGGATTCCCTTTGTGGGAGTCATGACTGTAGTAGAATTAAAAAAAAAAAAAAAAAAAGGATGAATATGACCTGAATGTGACAAAGATTTTTTCTCATCTGTGTGGGAAGGAGATAAAACTTGGATTAAATGACCTACTGAAAGAGTACAGAATGTAACTTTACAGCTATACAGAGTCCCACTCTTATAAATCCTTTGAGACTGATTACACAAACTGAAGAAATATTTGACAGGAGGGAAACCTCTGTACAAACAGCAGGACCTAGAATTTGCTGTATTCTATTATGCTTATCCAAGTTAGTTAAGGTGAGATTCATTTCAGTACAGATGTTGTTAGCGATCTGCAGGGAGCTGCACCAAAGGAGAATAGTGATCTGGGCATTCATCTTATTGAATTTTAGCTCTCTAATGGAGAGTCTGAAAGACTTAGCAGTCCAGACTGCCCCTGTACCCACTGTGGAGTGAAGCACCTCTGGAGGGTAACCCAAACTCTCACCCTTGGATAGAATGAGCTGCCTTTTTTTTCCACTACAGCAGACAAACGACTCGACTTACTCAGATTAGACTTAGAACTTTTCAGAATGGCTAATGTCAGTGACATAGATATTATACACAGTCCCTTGTATCTGATTTTCCATTTATAAAGGCAAACTTGTCTTATCTAGCTCATGGCTGAATTTAGTGGGATTTTGGTGAAGTGCTTTGAACATGGAAATCACAATGTAAATGTCAAGTTATATTATTTTTTGACTCAGTGTGTCCGTGTACTAGGCAAAGTTTCTGTTATCCTTTTGATTATTTCTCAGATACTTGCAACCTCTTATCTATACCCATTTCCACACCAGTATACTTCAGTCTGCATGGCCCATAGGGGTTTATATACACAGGTTCATTAACATGCAGGTTTTTGTAGTTGGTTCCTAGAGAAGGAGCCACGTTGCCAGCATTCATGTCCATCTGCCCTTCATTCCGCTCTCTTGAGTGATCAGGTAGCTGTTAGAGCTGCTACAGCTGCAAGCTCCCTCTAACACAGCTCCAGGACTAGGCTCAAGCTCACATCTTTTGATCTGCAGAGAAAAGTCCCGTAACTGTTCTAACTCTTCTTTTAAAGAACAAACAAACCGATATCGAATATATGGAGTATCAGCAGCAGCTGTTTCTTTTTGAATCACAAAACAAATTCTGGGGAAGACTTACTGTAAACATTTCCTACTTTTAATCACTCTCCCCTGCTCATGTTTATTTTTCTGGAACTGTTGTTAGAGGGGCTGAGGTTGTCTCTCTGTTAGAGAACAGAAACAAAGTCAGATCTCCAGGATCTATTTCTGGTTTTGCCACTGAGTCACTAGGCAGCAGTGGATTAAAGGGGACAGTTTCAAATTCTACAGCTGAAATCAACTGCTTCTCCTAATTGCATTTACTGAATTTACCTCCAGAATAACAGAATTAGGAGAAATTACCTTCTCCTAAAAATAACTCTTTTCCTGTTATCGATGGTACTCACCAGGTCCAGCCGTGTTTGTTTGACATAGAGTACTTTTCCATGATGGCAGTAAGACGAAGCAGAGAGAATTTTTGCAGTAGATTCAGCTGGGCTGCTGACTGATTGCTGATGTGAAGTGATGCGATGGGGTGGCTCAGGCGATGAGAGATTTGGAAACTGTGCCATCGCAATCGCCTTTAACGAAAGAAACAAATCAGAAAAATCAGACAACGGCTTTAACTGAGCAGAAAAAAGATGGTATACTGTGAAACAGGGATAGGCAATATACAAAACTTACATAAACACGCACATTATGGCTTGTGTGTCAACTGAAAGAAAACATAGCTTGAAGGCAAACAAAACAATTTGCTCAATTTCTTTAATTTTAGAAATGCCCAAGCTTTGAGGGTTTTTTTAATGTTAGATTCACAAGTGCGTGTGGGTCCTGTTCACATGCTGAAGGAAGCAGTGGTGCCTGCTATGCCCTTTAGCCCACACATTTCCAACAGGATGTGGGAGATCCAGATTCAAATGTTCTCTCCCTGACTCAGAACCAGTATTTGATGCCTGGTCCCTCACCTCCCAAGGGACTGGCCTGACCACCAAGGTATTTGGAGATGAGGTTCTCCAAACATCTCTATTATTAAATACTGAAGGATTTTTTGGAGAAGGGATTGAACTCTGTGTCTCCTTGGCAAGAGCTGTAACCACCAAGCTATTGAGCCACTCACATCTTCTCTTTAGTCCAATGCACTTTCTATGTATACTGGATACATTGAAGAAAAAGTCATTTCAGTTTTTTGTTTTGCTAAACATGAGTTCTGGCTCAAATCCTAAAGCCTGCTTGTTTACTCAGTAGTTTCCTTGAGTTATTTGCCTGTGATGGTGGTGAGCAAACGTGGGAAGCAGTAAACCATGGCGTGGCAGAATCCTCTGTAAGGATGTACCAAGACTGACAGGAGATCAGAAAATACCAGGTATTTTATTACTGCTTTTTCATTTACGAAGCCACCATATACACAGCAGCATGGATCCACAAAGGCCTGTACCCAGGATCCAAAAGGAACTCATTCCTCTGACTTAAAACAGGTCTGTAAACTATTAACAAAATCCTGCTTTTCACTTTTATTAAGAAGATAATTGTTTGCCATCATTTCATCCTGTCACATAAGGGCTGGAGGCAAGATAGGGAAATTGTCTTTGAGCACAATGGGACACATTTTTAAAGCATATCAGTGCATTAAAAACGTCCACAAGGCTACTGATGCATAAATACCAGGGTGCATAACTTAGAAGACAAATGAAAACACCTCCTACAATATATTCAAGGTTCAACTATGTAAGCAGTGTATCAAGAGAGAAAAAAACCCCCTTCATTTGCTTTATCAAATCAATTCTTCATTGATTCCATGTAAGAATTTCCATTGCAGGATGTCCATTCTCCCAAAGTCCTACCCTTCCCTGGGAAGTCCCCATCCCCATACAGGATGAGGACAACTCCAGTGGTACTCTGCACCTTCTGACTCCCAGGCTGAGAGCCTCTGCTTCATTATATCGTATTTCACCACCTGTGGATTTGTGTACAAAATTTTGCTACCTACCTGCTTGGCCTTGTGAGTGACGCTCCCACCCCAGAGTCCCTCCTGTCCCTAACACCAGTGGCTTCAGATTCATTCAGGGATGTTCCATCTCTGTCCATGTCACTCGGTGTGGTCCGGCCATCAGAGACAGAGTTTCCTTCAAAATCAAGAGTGATCTGTGTGGGCGACTGGAAAGGCAACGATGGAGATTCCCTGACCGACACATCATCCACTGGCAGACCTGGCAACATATTCTTTGACCAGCCATCTACCACCTCCTGGAGTCCATTGACATGTTGCAAAATGTCATCTAAATGAGGAAAAAGGACATCTTTCTCTAAGTCCAGGAGGTCCCCAGTACTAGCATATAAGTGGGAGCCAGGCACATTGTCATAAATACTAATTCTGCTCTCTTTAGGACAGCAAGCCATCAATCCGGATTCTTTAGGAGTAGAGCAGGTCTGCTTTCCCAAAGAAATGCTGCCTGTCCTCCAGTTTACACTGCCACTGTTGTCTGTAGGTGAGAGGCTTTCAATAGAAAGTGCCTTTGGGAAGGTCCCCGGTTTATGATCCTTGGGAATATGCACAACCAAGTTCTCTTGGGAATGAAATTCATTTTTGCGATTTTGGTCCACCACTTGCCGTAAGGCTGTTCCTGCCAGAACATCTAGGTCCTCCAAGTACATCCCACCTCTCTTGTTTGCTTCATGGCATTTGCGTTCCTTCAAACATGGTGTGCTCACACCACTGCTGCTGTTTTCAGACTGACTGCTGTCACTGCTGGATTTGGCAGAAAAGGAAATTCCTCTTTTGATTGAATCTTGTCCTACATTTTGGAGATCACCATTGACTATCTGTACACAATGCATGTCTTTCAAGGCCTTCGGCTCATACTGGAGAACAGGTCCACTTATCTCTAAAGGACCTGTTCTTCCTGAGCCTTTTAGCTTTCCATGCACACTTTTTGCTTTTAGCGTCTCCATGCGTTTTAGGAAGGTTTTTGCTTTGGTTCGTGTTGGTTTCTCATTCTTCAGATTGTCCTTGGGGGACAGGCTGGTGTTTATCAGAGTGGAGTCCTGCAGCAGTGTGCTTTCTGCATCATGCTGGCCAGAGCAGTCACAGGTCTCCCTGGCAGCACTGCTGATGCCAGACTGAGTCCTGCTGTCACTTCCCCCACTGCTCTCACTGTGAATAGATGAGACCTCGGGTTCGCTTAGGTCTGTAAGGACACTCTCGCTGCTTGTTGTATTTTTCATTTTAATGTCCCCAGAAGATCCATGTCTGTCTGATCGGTGAAGCAAAGCATCAATGTCGTCCACCCGAGACCACCGTCTGCTGGTTCTTTGGAAAGTCCATTTATTACTGATAGCACAGAGGTCTTCTTCATCTGAATCTTCACTCTGGAAAACAGCAAAGTGGCACATGTTAAAAGCAGGTGCTTTTACTCTTTATTTGAATTGGTATGATTGTGCTGCTCCATGTGAGCAACAGATGGTAAAGTCTCCCTTAGGCTAGTTTATGAAAGACTGGTCATCAGACCTTTCAGAACAGCCTTGTCCGTTTAATCGTAAAGACTACGGCAAGCATCTTAACAAGTAAGGAATACAAGTCTGTTACATGTCAGGGAGCTCATGAGTCCCTTCAGTGCCTCCTGGCTTCTGTGGGATGGATTGCCTGTGTACTAAATTATGCAGGACTGATGCCCATAGTGACGGTTTAGAAAAAAAAAAGGAGGTTGAAAGTTCCAAGTAGAGGAATCCTGACTTGCAAGGATGCTCTTAAGATACATACGGTAAAGACCGGGAAGCAGCAATATGAGCCATTTAAGAAACCAAGGCAGCAAATATCTGGTGCTGCATTTAGTTTTGCAGTGAGAACTAAGTAAACATCTTTAAACCTCACAGACCAGGTGTATCTAACAAGATTCACGTTTCAGGACATAACTACAGATAAACAGCTATAATACTTAAAATAACAGTAAAAACTAATATTTGGACGTATCGCTTAGGGTGGATCTGAGCACAGGCAAGGGAAGTCAGCAAAGGCAGCCATGGAGGTGTGGGGAGGAGCAGTCAGGCTCAGTCCTGGATGGGGCAGCATCTACAGTTGAGGTGAGTCTGCAACCACTATTTTCATTGCCTTTGCCATGAAAGGCACCACAAGCTTGACGACCACCAGCTTGCCCCACTTTCTCTGGTTTCCCCTGACCTCTCCCAAGACAGGAACATCCCCACAGCTGTTCTTGGTCTCATCTCTCAGCCTGGGGCATGCAGAGTTGTGCTTATGTTTAGGCAGCTCCAGGAGCTACTCTGCAATGCAGACGACATGCGCCTTGAAAAAAAATTGGATAAAAAAAGCTCTCCCTATGACATTTTTCTCCTCTGTTTGCTCAAACAGAAAAGATACATCTTCAGCATGAGGCATGCCATCAGTGCCGGACTTGCCGTTCTCTAAGGATGTGAAGCCCACAGTTGCTGAGGAGTATCCTTCCCCTGACTTTGAACTAGGTTTATACTGCATTATTCTTCTACATTTGTTTTAAAGCAGAACAAACTAACTTCACCTACATGACATCCAAACAGCTCTTCACATTCTTGGAAGCAGTATGAAGGCAGTAAAAATATGACAGGCTGTCAGACTAAAATGAGGTGCTAAACCAGAAAGACTATTTTGGGACTGGAAAAATTCTCATTTTAAAAGTCTATTATTAGAAGTATTTTTTTATGAAGTTTTGATAGTAAAGTTATCTCCCATCTCTGACTAGATGTCTGCTGGCCTGTCTAATTGAAAAATGTAACCCAAATTTTACAAGAATGC
Source organism: Actenoides lindsayi (assembly GCA_025331215.1). Taxonomy (NCBI): domain Eukaryota; kingdom Metazoa; phylum Chordata; class Aves; order Coraciiformes; family Alcedinidae; genus Actenoides; species Actenoides lindsayi. The sequence continues at coordinate 54,388 of WTSP01023881.1, forward strand.
CCAAAACCTTAAATAATGCAAAACCTCAAAAGATAAAATTGGGATCAGTAGTGTGCCAGGTCTCACTAATGCCATAGGCTTTTGCCAGTTTATCTCTTCAAGTCGGCCAGATGTTATAGATCATGTCCAAACCATAAAGTAAAATATAGGTATGAAATTCTGGGTTTAGTAATTCATCTTCTATCTGTTAAGGTGGAGGTGAGAACCGCTCCTGCAGCTGATGTTAATTCACAGGAACGAACGGAGATCTTAGTTCTGCGGCTAGTTAGAGAGACAAATTAAGCAGCTAGTGAAGTGTCAAGAAAAGGGCTAGAAAAGGCTAATACTGCTTTGGCCATTTTGTCACCAGGGAAGAAAGGGCATATCAGGCAGGTCTACCTTCATTTTATCTCCACAGTTTGCTATAGGCATATACGGAGCAAAGGACTGCACAGCCTCAGGCACTTAAAGTCTATCCTTTGTGGTCTTAGTAGTGCCACAAAGTGGATATTTTAAAAACCACAAGGGTATGTACTTTCAAATATTAAGTAGTGGTAATGATATCTACAAAGCATACCACTGCTGAAGTGTTGACAACACCAGGCAATAGGAAAAAAATGATGTATTTTTAAATTGATTGTACATCCCAATCTGCCAAGGGTACCTTAAAGAAGACTCCTGGCTGACACAATTGCCTCTAGCTGCACTAGCATTACTGTATGAACTGACAGGATTTAGCCTGTATTTTCTACAACCTGGAATCGATTAAACTGGCCAAAGTAGTAGAGACATTGTGAAAAACACCAAGAGGAAAGCAGAGAGTAGGGGACAAAGATAAACATAAATGCAGTGCGGAATATACTTCAACCATTTTTAAAAGAAAATAAGTTTTGAGGTGTTGTGTTTTTTTTTTCTTGAGAAAGCAGAGATGAACAGAAATAGGTATTGGTAGTAAACAAGTTTTGCCGCTAACCACAACAAAGATAGGATTACACTCTGCCCAAGAGCCATTCAGAATATACAGAGGGTTTTCAGTGTTGAAAATCGCAGGTCAATATAAAAAAAAAAGTTTTAGTTTGTTGGGTTTCTTTTAATTTGTAATGCAACATGTTTGCATTTCATCAGAAGCAAAATCAGACAACTAAAATATCTGGATACTGAAATACTGCTATGGTGACTCACTCCAAATGAGGCTGCATTGTGAGTCCTGTGACATAATGTGCTTTTCTTTTGATAGAATCAGTAGAAATTCTGGAAGCCACAAACATCCTGAATGACCCACTGTTCTTGTTAGATATCACAGTGCCCTGACAAATGAGACTGTCCTAGAAAAAATGCAGAGAGCACTTTGCCAACCAATGTGTCACCAGCTATAGGCACAGCGGCTCAAGAGTAGGTCTGAAAGCAATGGTTCATCTTACACAGGCAGAGCAGACATCTTGCAGCAGTGACTGTATACTTCTACTGACCTAGGGTGAAATCAAGTGCAGGGTTTTGGAGCATGTTCAAGAGTCCATTGAATACCATTATGTTTGTGAAGATGAGAAGGGGCAAGATTCTGAGGAGTGACTGATAACATTTGCCAAAGAGAAAGAGGTTTTGATTCACAGATTTGTCACAGTTGATTTAAAATAGTACAGCTTTCTGAGCAAGGGTGTACTTTCCTGAGATACAGAGGGATGCTAACAAAAGGCAAAGAAGAGGGTTTATTTGTGGTGGAATTCTGCCACATTTTTCCAGCTGGGGGCAGGAATTCTCATAAATCGACAGCTGCAGAAGGCAGTTAATCCAAAGGCTAATCTCTGTCTGTCCAAATCGCTTACGGACATATTTGCAACACATACACGAGGATTTCTGTATGCATCTTGATGAAGCCAAGGGGGAAAGAGCAGCCCACAGCATGAATGGTTGGGGTGGGAGAGCAGGCGGTGGGGAACGCTCATGCCGTGCTGGATTTCACAGCAACCTTGCCTGGCAGCTTGCTTGGCCCTATTTTGATGAATCACTCAAGCAGCTGCACTCATCCTGTGCAAACCTGTTATGCTGAACCTCCAAAGCAAGCTGATTTTGCATTTTACTGTTCAGATCACCAATGAGACTATTAGGAAAAGCAATATCTAAAGCAAAAAAGTTTACTTGGTTCAGTGTTCAGTTCCAGACCCAATTTACAGCTCTTTCACATGCATTTACATTTCTTTCTCTCAGCAGTTCCTATCCCCTCTTCTTTTCTCCCCCACATGCTCTTCTACTTTCAGTTGCTCTGTATCTGTTGTCCCCAAGCCTCCTTCATTCCCTCTGTCTCTACATTCTTCTGTGCTCTGCTTCTCCCTGGCTTCATGCAGGTATGGACCAAACTAGCTTCTGTCCCCTAGAAAAAGTACCATGTAGGACAATCTCACTTCCACAGCAAATTAATGGTCATCTGCTGGGAGCTTCAGTCCATTCAGAACAGGGAGGAGTGGCAGCAGATATTAATAAAAAACAAAGATTATGAGAAAATCTTCCAATATAATCAGACACTTAAAGATGCAGGCAAGTAAGCATACAAACCTCACGCCAAACCCAAAATACTTGTTGAAAAGAAAGACAGGAACTAAACGAAATTTCCAGAGGACAATCAGTGTTCACCTGTATGTTCTTGTTTGCAATTCTGTCTCTTGCACAGCTCCGATATCTCTGTTTAAACACAAGTACATGAGCTCATGGACACAAAGAAGACACTGCTCCAAGCAGGTCAATAACACAGTCAGTCTGAGCTAGTTTTTGCTGAAGGACCTCTTACTATAGTGCCTACCTGCACAAATCATAAAGTTGTTGTGATTTTACTGGGATTTTGCTGTTCTCTATCTCAGGTATGATGTGGGTGTTTGATGTTAAGTGTTGGCACTTGTCACAGACAAGAAAAATCCATCAGGTCTGAAGCAGTGATAAGGTCCCTGCCGCTTCAGAGAATGGACAAAATGCAAGCTAAAGAAGCTACGCACACAGTGGGACAAATGGACATCTGCCAAAGGCAGAATATCTGGCCATTAAAACCATTCTTTGTTCAAGTTCCCTCAAACAGTGAATAGAGGGTGAATAGACTGAATCTGCAAAGACACCAAAAATGCAACCCTCAGAGGCAGTTTTAAAAAAAGCATTAGACAAACACTCTAAGGAAGGAAAAACAGACACCAAGATTTCTCAGATTCGAGAGCTACCACTGTACACTATTAAAGGGCTTGGAGGAATTTGTGACCAGAAAACCAAACATTCAACAGTTAATGCTGGATATGTTACAAAACTCTCAAAATCAATAGGCAGTTTCTGTAGTCCTTGCCAAAACCCTTTAAGCTCAAATAATTCCCATGTTACACAGGCACTGGTAAAGATGGCAGAGTTTCTTTTCATATTCTTAACCAGGAATAAGTCGGTACAAGAAATAAAGAAAAACTGTTGCTTTCATCCAAGCAGCTTCCATGTTATTTCTGAGCGGGATTCTCTGTTGTGTATTCATTCACATGGTATTGGCACGCAAGCCAGCCTAATGAAACCACACTGTTTTTTCACCCTAAGTTGAACTGCACATACGTAAAGTTTTAAGTACGGTGGGTGCCCTTTTAATGCACGTAGTGTTGTTCCTGATGTATTCAGTCACAATTGTTCTTTTCTATTTTATTCATAATTTCAGGATTCAGCAATACACATTATCACGCGTCCAGATACTGCTGACTCACATTTTCAAAGTTAAATACACTTAACTTACTTTTAAGAACATTACTAACTTAAAGGCTAAATTGGGGAGATCTTATCACAAAAGCCAGGGCAAAGTCAGCACATTTCATGAAGTTTCCTTACCTTTTTTCTTTGGAAGTTCACATCGAGTTTCATTGAGGCGCACTTGTTCAGTGTGTTCAGTCGTCTACGGGACAAAGCAAATTCAAAAGATTAGCAGCCTCTGATTAAAGGGCACGGCTTTTCCTAAGTTCAAAAGCTTTTCTCTTATCTGCCTGATGGGTGCCAACTGCATACAACAGGCTTCAGAAATTATACTGGTCATATTATTCCAGGCTATAAGACTATTTCATTAAAAGGGAATCTTAACTTCATGTGAGTTGATAGACAGGTTTTATACATTGCTTTTTAATTCATAGTCATTTAAGTACTTAGCAATGGAAACAGCTATAAACACCTCTGATGAGAGAGGAAATGACAAGAGAAGAAAGAGGTAGGTTGCCTTCTGCAGGACCTTAACATAATTGGTCTAAAATGGGGATTTCAAAGCACTGGTGAAAGACAAAAAAAAAAAAAGATGCAGTTCCTCACTTCAGGCAGTTATCACCTGCTTTAAAACCTTGACATAAAGAAGAATTCTTAGCAGTAGTTAAATGTTTCTCCACAGCCAATAGTCCATTTCATTGTACATGTAACAAATCTAACATCTTTAAGTAAATATTTTTAGTTATTTTTAATGATGTTACCCAGGAGGCTTCTGCTTATTAAATACAAGGCTATCCCATTATGATAGTGTCTGATAAAGATGGAAAGTGAATGTGTGTGTGCCCATGTGCAGAGACAATCAGAGGACAAGAAAACATACTCTTTCAATAGACAACCTACCATGCTAATCAGAATTGGATTTTTTTTAATATTTAGAGGTCCTGATTCATGAAACCATTCATCTTTGCAAAGCAGGCTGACTTAAATATGTTTGACTTTGAATGTTTTTCAGATTAAAGGCTGAATTTCAAAATAAACAGAGGGAGAGTGAGACAGCTATGTGTGCACAACACCTTTCTGTAGGCTGCCCGCATCTCCTGTGTCTTTCTAGCAAAAACTGCCCCCGTTGCTTCTGTGTCTCAGGAAGAGGTTGAAAATCTCCAGAACATAACATTTGAAGATAACATTTGAAATGTGTGTGATAAGATACAAGGACACATCAAAAAAGTATCACATCAATAGTATAATCTCTCACATAGCAGAAGAACATTATGGTATTAATATATTACTCCCCAGAACATCTAATATTAGAAATCCTTTCAAATTACCACTGCTAAAAAAGAGCCAGCCCACCAAATGTGGATCTTCCTTAAAAAATATTCCATCATAAAATATCACCCACTCAGTTTTAGATAAAATACTCCTCCCTAACTCAATCCAATAAACCTGTTATGCCATATCAGAAAAGTACTGGGCTTATCATATTAATGTAAGTGTAATGCATGCACAAGCACACTCCACATGCATGATAGTAATGTTCTTGAAATAAATTTCAGGCTTCGTGGCTCTGTTGCTATATCTTCAGTCGTCTACCCACAAATCCTCCTCTGGGATTACATTTATTATTGCAAAGCTCATCTTTTGCCCAGACATGGAATTTCTCAACCCAAAGTTGCATTTTCTTGGGGCCCTGGGGCTGAATAATGTTCAGTGCTTTGAGTGCAAAATGTTTAAATTTGCATTTTTATATCAATTCCAAATATACAGAGGCACAGACACATTTTCAAAGGACTCCAACCCAACTTTAATCATAGAATCACAGATTCATAGAATACCACGTTGGAAGGGACCTCAAGGATCATCTGGGACAACTTTTCATGGGAAAAGCACAGTCTACATAAGATTCTATCTTTCTGTCCTTGGAGACAGGTTCCTCTGAGAGGTGACCCAGAGGCTCAGGCTGGACTCTCTGCACCTTTGCATTAGCTGCCTTGTGCTGAAGGGATAAGTTTGTAGCTACATTTCCACACTGACATGTTGCTGTGTGTCACCTGAGTGCTCGCACCTGCATATCTGAATCAAACTGCCACCGTGTCCTCACATCTTTACATTGTGAGTAGCCACACAAGGGATGGGGACGTGCTCCCTAGACCTAAATGTGTCCTGTAAGGCTGACCAGGAGACAGGCAGCAGCTAAATTCATGCCCAGAGGCTCAGAAATCCTGAGAAACCACTACCTCCTTTCAAGCTGCTCATCAGGTATGACAACCAAGCCACTGACTCCACTTCCCTCAACTGCACAAGGGCAGGCACTGAAGAAACTCTTCTGAGAAAGAGGGCTGTCTCCACAATAGCCCCTGGCTGGTGATCTCTGCAACTGCCTCTATACTTACGGCCTATTTGCAATTGTTAAGGAGAAGATGTAAAGGAAAACATTTTAAATACAGGGACCAGTGCTCCTTCCATTCACTATGATGTTACTTGCCTTCTAAAAACTACAAACAAGCCATGCACTTGAGGAGCAGGAAGACAAGGAAGCAACAGCCCTTGACATACCCTTTGCCCTGTTTGCACTCAGGTACCTCTGTACACATTCAGCTTACAGCAGAAAGTGTCATGGTATTCCTGTTAAGAAGGGCTGCTTCTTCAGTATGGAAAGATGCAGAAAGCAGCACATGATCAAACCAACAAGACCATTCAAAGCCATCACCTTTCCACTAATGGCATCCAAGAGTGAGATTGTTTCAGCAGGAACTGAGAGGTAATCTCTATAAAAGTGAATATTGTTGTTTAAAATGGAGGCTTGGGAAGCCACACCATTGTCCTGGCTGCTTTCTAACCTGGCTTTGCTATGAAGAACTTGCTTCATCAAAATCAAAACTACTTTTTACTGGATGCCAGGGATTTAACCTCAGGTTTTAAATTCACTCATCTACAAAACATCAGCGTGCTTTCTGGGGTTCTTCCAGTGCTGTGGAAAGATTTGCCAGTGAAATCAGAGACTAATGATCACATTTAAGAGCTTGCCTGGTACTAACAACTCCAATCAAAGCCAGTCTGTTTCAACTTATTTTGCCTTCTTGATGTGCCAGCAGTGGCAGAAAGCTTTTCTCATCTGTTTATAGTTGTTAGGTGACTGACAGCCAAATCCTCAGCAAATCTTTCAAAAAAACAAAAACCAAAAATCTCTGGCTACAAAAGGCTGTCACCAATGTCCCAATCAAAGTGAGAGCAGCACTGCACTTTCACGTCACTGCTTAAAGCCAGGGGAAAACACTGCCTGTTTGTAATGTTAACAAAGCACAACATCTGGACTTGAGAAAAGACAGGAAAAAACACATCAAATAAACACAAGAGAGGTGGCTATATAAAAAACAAATCATCTAGGATGCATTTGAATGGTTGTCTGGAAAGCTCTGCAGTGTTCAGGGGAAGTCTTCAAAATATTTACTACAGCAAGTGCTTCACTGATATTAATTGTATTTCTTCTCCAGACCATTACAGGAAATCTCTGTGTTTTAACACTTATCTTTATCATGAAACATCATCTCTGTTTTGAAAAGTGTCCCTTGAAACAATAAACACCAGCAGAGTGATTCAGGTGCCCAAACAGGTATCTGGTACTATTTTAGATCCTCTAGAGTACCAAGCTTGGCCTTCAGCTGCTGCAGGTCCTCTCAGTCAAGCCAGCCCGTGTAGAAGTCAGATATATCTTAGGAGATCTAAGATGGCAACAGACGTAAGTACTTCGGGCTCTGAATCCCAGCCCCAGTGCTGTAATTGTCAACCCTTATGATGGAAGTTCTTCAGAAGCAGGAAATCTCTGACTTTCATATCCGCTACAGCACTAAGTACTGTTTACAAATAAATACAAGCTTGTAGCAATGCAGGATCCAATTAGCTGGAAAACCTTGTGAGGGATCTGTTGTCCTGCTTGAAGAGCCATCCAGATAATAGGAAGACAACTTTGAAGTGACTCGGATCTCCATGCATTCCCCTGGACCTGTTCTGCAGCTGCTTCCAAGGAGGTGGTGGAGAATGCAGCCAGCTGGTCGTGCAGGAGGAGGCACCATCAGGAGGGCTAGCATGGACAGCACAGTGTCTCCTACCTCAGCAGCTCTGCAGATGTCCTCTTCTGGATTGTAATGAGGCAAACACATTACATGACTCCATAAATTCCCTCTGAGGGAAACACAACGCCGTTTCTTTTGTTATCATTATTCCTAGCCAAGTTCAAGGTGCTGCATACACATGCCCCTCGCTGGCTGCTTTTGGTGCTGTGGAATTTGGGAAGAGGACATCCAGCTCCTCTTGATGTTCTCTGATGAGGTCTGAAGACTGAATAAAGGTCCTCCCAGTATTGTCAGAGCTGGTGTATGAAGCTCACACTGCTATGGCCCTGCTCCACCAGTTTTGTGAGTGAAGAGAATATACTGTTTCCCAGTCCTATCACTTTTTATCATGGCTGCAATTTTACAGGCTACATGTTCACATGAGGTGAGTCAATTCTCCTTGACATCAATGGGCGCTATTCTACTGACTTCAGACCAGGGCTTTCCATGCTGCATGTGGAGAGTCAGCTTATCTCCTAACAGCACCTAGAGCACCAATAACTTATCAGACAGTACTGACCATACAATCATCATTTCAAAACTCTAGTGGTAGCCTGTCCCATATACAGCAACCCTTAGGATATATACAAGCTATCTAAGAGACAACAGCTATGGAAAAAAAGGCTGCTGGCAGCTTGGAACAGTTCAAATTTTAAGAGCTGAGTTTAGGGCCCTATGTATCAGACTGTTACATATTTGTTCTTTATATTCTTAGTCACTGTATTTATGTGAATGCAAAAAGTACAACACAGCTCAGCTTTTCCTTTTCACCCTCTTATCACAGCAGCCACCAAAGTTCCCACAGTAGAGTTGGTTGCTGCTATTTTGGAAATGACACAGAGATCCAGCTATAAAATTTTCATGCCCAATTACTATTTTGGCAGGCTAACAGCATTTGCCTCCAGATTGCATGGCAATTTTCTATTGTTTGCTACTCAATAAAATCTGAGTGGAATCAGTGGGCCTCTAACCCAAAGGCCTCAAAGTTGGTCTTTGCCAAATTTTCAAATGATATTGTAAACAGCAGGAGTGTTAGAATATCTCAGCAAGGTCACTGAAACCTTTTACAACATGGAGTCTTGGGCTTTCTGACTAAAATACTACCAGCTGCCTTAAAAAAAGAAAAGGTTCCTCTGCATTTGTGCCTTATGTTGTCTTGTATATTGCAGTGCTATAAGAAAACTGATTATAGAATGAAATTGAGAGTCTGACTTCAACACCCAAAAGCAGAGAAATTCAGTGTTCATGCTAGAACCATTACCATTCAGAGCTAAAACTCTGCTCAAACTGATTATCCACTCTGGCATTCCAGCTTTAAAATTATCCTACAAATAAAAATGAGAAACTCATTTTGTTCAGTACTACGGGCTAAATACAGTATTAGTGAGAAGGCTTGGTCAAGCATAGCTTTGAGGGCAGTTTTGGGTGTCTGAAGAATGGAAGACTGGCTTCTAACCTGTGAATCAGTGCATACAGGAAAAAATACCAAACCAATATTATTTTTCAGCTTTCTATTTCATGAAAGTGCATCATAGCCTGTGGGTCTCGCACAATATACTGGCATGCACCTTGTACTTATGCCACCACAGGGCAGAGCAAGGGCAGAAAATCAGCTACAGTGGTCAGCCAAACTGTGAGGATTTCCAGCACACTGTAAAACTTGGAAGAAGTTTGTTTGATAGCCAATTCAGTGACAAAGCTGGTACTGTGGGCAGCAGCTGACACAGTGTGCTGCTTCTGATGAACCTGAGTCTTGACATTTGGCATAATTGCTTTTTATGGGTTCCTCTCAGCTGAAGGTTTGGAGCTGCTGAGTTACAGCAAATGAATTGTCTGCAATCTGAAAACTTAACCTGTACATAATACTTGTATTTTTACCTGGCTAGTATAGGGGGTGTTACTCCTTTTTTAGATCTAAGCTGTTCAAAAACTCCCCACAAAAAAATTGTCAACAGGTGGTGTCTTCTGAATAAAATCATTACAGAGAAAGTGACTAGACAGTCATAAACCCTTTATCTTTGCATAAAACCATTTGGAAAGATCTGTGTCTATACTTATGTACTATAGGTCTCAGCAGTATCATTTGATTTAGGCTAATATAAAGCATTTTGTCACCCAAGTGCATATTTCCAGCTGCTAGTTTATTTTCCAAAATGCCATCTTTCAATAAAAGAGAAAAAAAACCCAGTCTTTAGCTGTTCAGCTCACAAAACCCCTCATAAATATATAAACCTAGTGCAATTGTCATAGGTATATCTGACTGCACCTCACCATTTGCCCTCACAGAAAGTGACAGGGACAGACATCATACTTGCACTTTTGGATGGTCCTTCAGCTTTGTAGGAAAGGGCAGAGGGGAAGAGATCTCAACCTCCTACCACTTCCCAGTTCCCAAACTACAGGAAAGTATGTCTTCCACCATGCCAGACTGAAGCAGGGGGATGCACGTCTGTGTGGAAAGCAGGTTTCTCTAGGCTTGGGCATAGCAATACCTCCCACCATGCAGTACTGAACAGCAGCAGATCAAGTCTGAAGTTATTCTGCTCCCCAGCATCTTTGAGAGCAACCATGGAAGTATCCAAGTTTTTCCTACTGATTTTTTTTCAGACACAGAGGTTACTACAGAGAGAGAATATGCTGCTTCCTCTATCTGTAACAGACAGAAGGAGAGTCAATAGGTCTTGTTTAAAGCAAGGGAGTTTTGGGAAAGTATTCTGACAGCTAAGCCCAGGAATTACCTGCATCCCCCCAGGACGGAGGGATGGACTAGATGAACTCTTTTCCAGCCCTGTTTTCTATGGTTCTCAGAAATCCTCTCTGCAGTCCTCTGTCACAGACTCATTAATCCCTGCAATGCACCATACGATGTGCAGTGGAACAGCATATACTCTCTGATGACTTTGGCCACAGTTGCAGAAAGGGAAATAGAATTCTGTCCAATTATCTTGATGTAAGTGTTGTGAAAGTTTCCATAACATGTAATAAAGCCTGCTTGGTTAGGAGCCAGATGATCCTTTGTCCTTGCTGAAGAGGAGGGGAGCAGAACCCAGCTCAAGATGAGCACGGGAGAAAGAAGAGAGGAACAATGCCTCTGCAGTGTGGTTTTGCAAAACTGCCACAGAATCGCTGCTTCTTGAGTCCTGGGGGACAGAGCTTGAGCAATGAATGCTGTATATTCATCACAGGCAGAGTATAAAAAGCTAGATAAACAGCAAACACAAGACCTCTGGGAGGGGCAAACCAGTGATTGGTTGTAGCAGCTGTAGTACTGTGGGGTTCTGGTCCCACTTGTGTTTACTGGTGCCAGAAGGAGAGTACCAAGGGAATCACAGCAGCACGAAAACCATGTCTGCTGCCAGAGAAAGTATTTGCTGAATTCTGTGTAATGAAGTTTCATCTTTTCTGCTGTCCTTGGACATAAGAGTTATTCATGTGCAATTTAAATGTGAGTTTACTTATTCAGTACATTTGCTTGTACTACTGCTAGTTCCTTTTTAATTTCTTAGTTTCAAATCCATTGGATTTGGGTCTTCTCAAATCATGTGATGTTTTCTATGAGTGTAGTATGGGTCCTACTTCAGGATTTTCCCTAAGAGAAATTAATTCAGAATGGTCACATGATAGATATTGCTTAGTTCACATGGAGATCTGCTGCTGCTTCTATTGCTGTGCTAACAGTAATAAATCAGATCATGTTTTTAAATTATCAGGAAAAAAAAGTAGGTGTTATTTACCTGCAAAGAGGTTCTACAAGGTCCTTGTCAAGAAAATCATGATCTTTCTTCACTGCAGCAATGTCAATGGGAAACTGGGAGTCTATAAAAGGGGACACAATAGTAAGATGACTGCTTGCTATTCAAATGAAAATATATTGTCTTCATCTTAATTGCTTTGCACGTGCTTGCTCACTGAAATCTAGTATGACTGATTTCATTCATCTCTGGTTGCCTTCCAGCTGTATCTTTCACCCTTTCAGTCAGTTAATTTATTTTTTTTTTTTCTGTTATAGTTGAACGTCCTGTACACCAATAAGAGAGCAAGATTATTTCATTTTGGCTTTAATAAGATATTCAAATGTTAGCTGTGCTTTCTAGTGCTTAGCACAAATAAATAAGATCAGGGAGTTAGCAATGCACTTTCTCCATGCACAGAGCAACAAGGTTCTCCATTCACATCACAGTGATTTAATGACTTACTTGCTAGACAGACTTTTCCTATGAAACAGAAATGTGCCACACTTTTTGATTTTAATACAGGTTCCAATAACAATGACTTCGGACAAAGGATTACTCAAGTACAGACGCAAAAAAAATGAGCTGAATTGTAACCCCCAATATTAGTTAAAAAGCCAGACTGGTGTGCTGGAAGCTGACATTTGTAATGAAAAGTGACATGGCTGCAACACATTAGTGGGTTCCGTGATGGTGGGACGGGTTACAGTGCTGTGGCTGCTCTCCAGACTGTTTTGCCATGCTTAGGTACCACAGCAGGATGCTGGGATACAGGAATCGCAGCCAGCCTTTTCAGACACTAGTGCTTAACACTGACATAATAGATGCCTGTAAAAAGGACCTTTTTTTTTCAGAAACATAAACTGCCTAGAGAGCATATTGACTGTATGAGAACTGGAGAAGCCCAGCACAGGTTCTGTTTGGAGGGAACATCCCTTTCAGTTCAACAGGCAATGGGCTCTCCTTTCTCTGGGGGAGTCAGTATCTGAGATACTCTGATTGCAAGGCAGACACGAAAGTACTACTGAGCGCCCAGGGACCGTGGTAGACAGACATCTATGTCCACTTTGGGCTGGTGGGCCTATTAGTCTTAGTTCCTTGCTGGGTTTAATAGAACCCATCTGGCTCCTGCAGATCCACCTGAGCATCTCTGCATGGTGCTCCTAGTTCCCAGGCACACGAGTAGCCCATCAGGAGCCAGTATTTGAGCCTTGTGGGACCTCAGCTGGACATCAGAAGCCATGGAGGTGTCCTTGGCATCATGCTCCCCACCGCCCTCAGCCCCATGTGAGGGGATGGATGGTGTCTGAGCTGGCTCTCTGAAGAACTGGCTCTGACCCACGAGCTTTCTTGGCCATCATTCCATGTGTGGAGCCCTAATGCCTCCAGACCCAAGCTGACCCTGGAAGGTGTCCAGCAGCATTTGGCGGAGCTGTGCTTCAGTTAATAAGCCCGAGTGGGCCTGAGCTGGCTCTGTGTCTCTGGCAGAGACAATATGCAGTTTGGGAAAAATGAGGATCAGCTGCATTTTCCTCTCAGCACTGAGCTAGGGAGAGCAGGAAAATCCCAGCCTCAGTCCCCAAACTGCTCCCGAATGCAGCAGCAGTGCAACCACTCCTTCTGCCCTCAGGGACACTGCTTCCCTGGGCACCAATTTTACAGCTAGGAAGTGGACACAGCTATTTGCTTTGACTTTTTTTTTTTTTTTTGCTTTGCAAATGTAAAACACAGCTCAAATTATTCACTTTTGGTAACTTTGCAGAGTTTTCAGTCTTTTTTTCATTAATTTCCAGTGCTTTCAATCTTACTTTAGACACAGTTCAGGAAGTTAAAAAAAAAAGAAAAAAAGACAAGAAACCTATGTATTTGGATTTTTTGTACTTGTTTTTGTTAACCTTTGAGATTTACACAAACTGTCTCCCTCTTTTTTATTTCTTCCCATGGCCATCAGGGCAAGAATCTTACTTTTCTTTAGGCACTGGTATGACTCCAGCAGCTGAGGCTTTGTGAAGCAGCCAGCCATGGCCATAACTCAGTCAAATGGAGAGTTGGCCGACTGCAAGCTCTCCTGGCAAGGGCCCAGTGCACTTTCAGTACCACAAAAAGAGGAGAAAAACCTACTTACCCTCATAGAACTGAGCATATTGGGGAAACCCAGCTGCACGTAACCAGTCACACGCTTCTTTTGCTTCGATTTCTGAGCAGAAAGAGAAAAGTTTACCCTTTGTTATTTTCCATTAAAAGTTCTTTTAATTATAAGAAAATCAAAAGGAGACTTAGTAGTAACTTGTAGTTGCTTAAAAGTACTGTCATCACTCTGAAGTACTTTTTTTATAGCATCAGAAAATAAAATAGAGTCCCTCAGAAAAATCTACCTGCCTTCACAGGACCCTGGGGTAAGTTGCTGGGGAGAGGTGAAGATGAAATAGCGTGGAAATGGGGTGACAAGGACCATGCACTGTCTTTTCTCCTGCTCTGACACTTCTTGCATAGGAAAATCCCACGTGAAAGCCACTGGAAGCTCCGCTAGGAGAAGCCCAGTGCAAGTCTCATGTTACTGAAGGGACAATTGCACAGGTAGGATGTGCCTTCCTACCATTAGTCATCTGAACTCTACTATATAGACTCCTTCCATAGTCAACAGAGAGACAGTTACTTCCAAAGGGTAACTCATTTCACCTTAAAGTAGTGTCTAAAATAGATAGAATAAATCAACTACTGACAATGCTTTTCTCTTGTGGCCACTAACAGAGGGAGAATCAACAGCTACAGGTATGTCTGTGCAGCTAAATAGAATAGAGACAGGCAGTAGCTTCAAGCACTAGACCCCAGACTGCTCACTTTTCAATTTTAATTCGCTGCCAGGCCTGTTTTGGTCTGTTTCAGTTATCTATTAAGACAAATCTTTTCTTGGGAAGGCTAGTACTAAGCACTGATGAAGGAATGAAGTCTGTGTCATCTTGTCCCTGACTCTCCACTATTTATAAGTATGAACACAGATAATTCTGGATGAAGTTCTCTCTTTCAAACAGCTTTCATTGGGTGAGATGTATCCTACCCCTATGGAAGAGGTGGGGGAGTCATGAGCTCAACAAGAGAATAGTCCCTCCTTATTTTCGGTGTGACAGTAGGTATAGGTGAGCATGAGGGAATGGAAGAAAATCATGGTCAAGAGAGGGGAACTACATAAGATCTCAAGCTTTCTGCAAATTACATGCAATTACTAAAGAGGCAGTAAATACATGTCAGCTCCACAAAAACAGAGAATAAATCTTTGAGGTGTCTCCAGTGAAACAGACCTTGTGCACTCCAGCAGTCACACACATGGTTATGCACCCAACCTCTGCTGCATGTTGACAGTAGGGTACCTCACTTTTCTCTGAGCTCCATGGGCTCATTTTATGGAAAGCAGTGTGCCAGGTCTGGCTCTGCCCTGCACCCACACTGCCTGCAGGAGCAGCTGCTCCCAGGACAACTGGAGGAATAACTGAAAATAGAGGCTCACCTAGATAAATGTGGGTTGCTGGGGAAACCTGGGCAACATCTCCTTGCTGCCCAGATCTAGATCAGGAATTACTACTTGAACAGTTTCCGTTTACAAGATCAAAGTCAAAACACGTATCTGCATCTCATGTATTTGCAAAACAGTAAAGAACAGAGTGTGCAGGTGTTGAAGAAAGTAGACATTTTATGTTGCTTATTATTCAACCTGAATGAGCTAGTCAAGAGTTTTGGCACATTTGTGGTTGTAAAATTTAGGCAGCCATAATACAGACCCCTAAATATAAAACAAGCAATGGAACTGGAAAAGGAAAATCAGGCTCAGTTGCTTTTCTGCATGTTCTGCCTTGCATGCAAAAAGAAAAAAAAAAAATCCAGTTGTAAATCTATTTTCTACTGAAATCCATTTTTACAGATAGGAGATGCTGGCGTAAAATTTTCCCCATGTAATTCTGTTCACTCATTTTACCTCTAATGACTTTACTCACTGAAGCTCACCACAAAACTGCTTTGAATATACTCTGCAGTATGTCACCCACACACCTTTCTGCTCCTCTAAATACTGAGTCACGCCATCAAATTTAGTTGCAGAAATCAAAATTCAGAATATAAGATCTACGTATCAAAAGCCCAATTTCCCAAAGACAACCAGACAGCCAGTAACAGCTCTGCAACGGCCACAATCATTAGCACCGCTGGAAAGGATTTACCACCAGGTCTTCATTTGCTTTGACATTAGTTCATGTCAAGGCCAAAAAAAGGAGCATGAAAGTACATTCAGTTCTTAACACTGCACAAAAGAATGAGCAGCTTACATAAAACGTGGCTCTCACTACTGCACATCTGTGTGCTGAAAGCACATCTCTATTATGCTCCAATGAGACTGAATATTTTTATTAAATGCTTGGAAAAAGGACAAGTCTTTATAGTTTTTTTCTTTTACTTACTTCAACCTCATGAAACACAGATGAATCAATCCCATTTCAAAATGTATTTTACAACTCCGAACAGATGTACGTACATTCTAGCTTCATCTGGCCTGGAAGAACAACTAACAGAGGCTGTGGGTGCTGGAGAATGCTACCATTTAATGCTCTTATACACTTATCATATTTCAGTGTTTTTTGCAGTTGGCTGCTCAGAGGAGCTTGCTGAGAAATCTTCCTGCAGCCCAAGTAAGATCTAAAAAATCTCAGGTTGCAATGGGTGACAAATTGCAGGAAACAACCAAGGGAGTAAATCTCACCCCTTTTTTTTTTGGTCGGGGGTGTGTGTGTGTGTGTTTTGTTTTGGGTTTTTTTTTTGTATGAGACTGTTTGTAACACACTGCAACCAGTCAAAAATGATTGACTGATTAATTTCTGACTTCAAAACTTTGCCTCCTCCACGAAGGCACCTATGAGGAGTATTCTCATTTTCTGAATGATTGCCTCAAACAAACAGCTTCAGCCTTGAGTAAGATTTGCTAAATAAGCTTCCAGGACACTGGTTCTCAGACTTATATTAGTGCCCAGTTCCCTCCCATATCTCGCTTTGATTTTTTGGTCTTACACAGAGGGCAGCAGATGAGGAGAAGTGCAACTTGCTGCTGGCCAGCCAGAAATATGACTTTGCTCATAGCAGTGTATTTCCACTGGCTAAAGGCACCTGTTCCAGCCATTCCCCTCTTGTCTGCTCCTACAGCAGATGCCAAAGGTGATTTCTATTATCTCATTCTGGGCATGTAATCCAAGTTATAGTTCAGAATTGAATACAGATTTTTTTCATTCATTACTGGATATTGTAATGCTTAAAACAACTTGAGATGCTTAGTTCAACCTTCTCTTTCTGTGCACATACTCTAATATTCACTTTTTGTTACTTGCTAGCTAAACATCACTGAAGACTTTGTTGAGAAGGAATAAGTACAGCACCACAAAGACCTTGCTGAAGCTGTCAATGAAGGGTTGCAGAAATACTTTTCCCATGTCCAGGATAATGCAGTGGTCTGAACCAGCCTGCAGCAGCTGTACTGTCTTGGTGGAACCCTGAAGGATGTAGGAAACTACATGTGTTCACAGGTGGCTCCAAGGCAGCTTGTCAGCAGCACAGAGAAGTGCTGTCACACTAAGAGGAGTGATTTTAGAGAGAATATGGCTCATAGTATTGTGCTCAAGGCTGGAAGGAACCACAGCTCCTTCCAGAAGCATGTGAACCACCACAGACCCACAAGCAGCATCTCCCTTGGCATGTCCAAAAGGCTGCTCACCCCAGTACACTTGATAGTGGGTTTGTCCTTATGCATGACAGAAAAAAAGTCAGGGATAATTTACCTACTGCTTTCAACTTGCTTGGGCAGCAGTTAATGACAATCATTAATTATTAAAGCTAGGTAATAATTCAGTCACAGATATTGATAAGCACCAGTTTGTCCCACAGTACTTGGATTCTCAGGGTTTGTTTTTTTCAGTTTTCTTTTGAACTTGACAGGAAAGAAATTTCTCTTTTCGATTTCACCTTTCTGCCAGTAGCAAGTTATAATTAAGATTCACACATGAAAAAGGCCTCCAGCTACATTTCTGGGGAGATCAGTGTGATGATCTCCTCATGGCCCCCATATCCCCCTCACGTATCATGTCTTCCTACAAAGGTATGTTCAAATTCCCCTGTACACAGATGTTGCTGCTGACCTTCCTCACATGTTGCCCCAGAGGCCCCTCAGAAGTTGCCCCTGCTTCACTAAGACCTTTCAGTACCCATATGCAAGCAGTGACTTAAAACCTTGTCGCACACCTCTTTGATCAGCCAAGCCATCTTTCCCCACCTCTCCATGGGATTATGTCTTAATCTTTCCTCCTAGAGTTGTCCCACTGTGTATTAAATTAAATGTTTATCAGATACACTGATATGGCAGCCCAACGAATATATTGTACAGCAGAGATTGAAGTGCAAGTCTCTGATACATTTTTTTATTCATTTAGGATGTAAGCAAAGTGCATAAGGAAAAGAGAGGTTCACCCAGGAGATATGACAGATGTTCAGAGCGCAGATGAAACTTGGGTTTGAGACTATCTCTAGTGTCAAGCAGGTTTGTTCTTGTCTCCCACAGCCCATGTGGGTGCTCTGGCTATTCTGGGTCTGAAATGGAGACAGTTGCTTGCAGTCTTTCTCTTCCAACACTTTCTCTGGTTCTTCACAAACTGCTTTGATGGTGTCCAACACCAGATGAAGATTTTTGCAGCCAGCTGCCACCAAAGGGGACATCCTGCCCTGCCTACCCCATGATAGTTGGCTCCTTCTCCTGTTTCCCTTTGTGCCACACCAGCTCCTGGATAGCCCTTCAGAAACCTAGATCAACCCTATAAACTGGCAGAAAACTAACCTCCCAAAACCGGGAATGGTCTGCTGTTGGATTAGCAAACTGACCTGTACCTTCTAAGGGTCCTGTTTAGACCACATTAGCTGCATTTTATTGAGTCCAAGAAAACCAAACCATTGGGACAGTCCTTCCTCACATGAAAGAATGCAGGAGAGCTGCCTACAATGATGTTAGGAGAGAATTGCTCTGTTGACAAAGACACGTAAATAAATTAATGTTCTAGCTTGGGACCTTATCACTGTCCAGATATACTGGTGCTAAGACATAAATATCACCATCTTTTCTGTTTTCATGTCTATACGTCAGCATTTCATCTTTTTTCTGCCTTTTTGCCACTCTCCCTCTGTCTCTTCTATGTTCTATTTTGCCATTTTTCCTTTTTTTTTAAAAATATTTTTTAAATTTAAGATTCAGATATCCTTTTGCACAATGCAGTGAGAGAAACAGCAACTAGAATAAATAAAGTACATAACTACCCCATCTATTGTGTTCATGTCAACTTTATGTGGTAATCTTTATTATTCATCTGTCTGTAACAAATCACTGTTTATGCTTACTTTTTTATTCACCCTATATTGCTCACCACTTAAATCTAATTTACTAGACTTAAGATAAAGTATCTGGCAGCATTAGAGAAAATGTTTCAAGTCATTGGAAATGAGTGCATTTTACTGTGCAGCTGCATCACTGAGATCAAGTTGCCATCCCAAGCCAGTCTATTAGGTAGAAGAGGTCTCACTCTTCCAAGCGTTGTTTAGGAACAGAGTAACAGCTTGGTTATACCTCACAGGGTTTCACGTGGTTATTCTGGTGTAATAGATTTACATTAACTTCCACACCTTGTCTTATTGTCTCCTTCAAGAGGAGGAAAAGTGTTGGGATGACAGAGTTTGTACTGTGTCTTCCAGAATAATATCTACCTGTCATTTTAGGGTCAGTTTGGAGGCTCAGCTTAATCCTGGGTTTAGTAGCACCTTTTACTCTTACGAGCTGGACCTGTGTGGAAGGCAAATCAGAAAATACTCCTGGGGAGGAAACATTCATTGTGTCTTACACCTGAGGCATGGTCAAGGCAGCTGTGGACATTGTGTGGGAGAGCTTCAGCCTTCACTCACTGGTCTTGATGCACATCCCTTGTGCCTCATATACCTGTCACGTTACCAACAAGCCATGTCACCACCCTGATGTCTTTCCAGAAAAGCTCTCATGAGGGCAGATGGAATCTGTAGGAAAGTTCAGCTCAGGCTGAAGCTGTATGAGAACAGATATAGTGCATTTAAGCTTCTTCTTGCAGCCCTGTCTGAGATACTTCAATGGCTGCCATTACTGTCCTCCTGCTCCTCATCTCACAGTCTTTATGATGTTTGTTTGTGTAACTCCTTATTTTACAGATGAGAATTTAAAGCACTTCAGAAGTACATAAACAGATTAAAGATAAAGTTAGTGGGAATTAGGTGTTTGACTCCTTCAACTGTCAAAAAAATTTGTCTGTGTCACTCCTCAGTTACTAATACCCTTAGAAATCTGGTCTGGACAGACCAAATCCCAGATTTCTGATAAAACCCATCACCTCATCATTACTCACCTACTGTGTAACTCTAAAGGCCAACAGGTTTCCATTGAATGGCATTTGCAAAGGTGATTCAGAGCTAAGAAATCAGACTATAGGGGGGTCAAGGTGCTAAATTGTAAAGAACAGGAAAGTATTTGTCAACATGAGAAAAGATGACTGGTTGTCATTGCAAACCAAGTTCCATAACCAAGAAACCAAGGCCACACAAGAAACTCACAGCAAATCAGAGGCTCACATCTGTAGCTTGCATGGGACAGGTTAATACCTTAACTAGTAGATTATCACCTTGCTTCATCACTGCAAGCACGCTGGTATAGATCATGGAAAAATAAAAAACTTCTCATATTCCCTAAGCAAAAAGTCCCATGCAATCTAATAAAGACAGATACAATTTTCTGTAACCTTTTGTGTTGCATTGAACCCACCAGAATTCTTTAAAAGGGAAAATGCTGAATTTTTATTTATAGGATGGCATAAATTTTTGTGCAAAGGATATTGGTGTCTCTGAAATAGTTTAGGCTTTTAGCATAATCCCCTGAGAACTCCATTTGGGGGAGGGCTTTTAGGTAAGGGTCTAATGGTTTACACCCTCCCCTTCCACTCTGCAGGACTTTTTCAGAAAAATTCCAACAATAATGCAAAGGTAACTGTACTGTGCACCCATAAAACTACCATTTACAGTACAAATATATCATAAATAAAATAAAACATAAGCATACAATGTATTTATATGATTTTACTACACTATGGTGCATGCTCTTCAATAAATCCTGATAATAAGGTTTTCAAAAGAGGAATTTCATTGGAATTATTTTATATCATGCGATATAATTACTATTAGAGGCAAGGTTATGTTTTGCAAGCAAGGACCAAATAAAGCTGTCAAAATGTTATTTGAATAGACCTTAAGCTTTTCCAGAATATTGTGGTAGTAGTAATAAAACAATAAAATATGGACTTTTTAAAACTACCGTGTCTGAATATAATTCAAATGTCAATATAAAAATATTCTGTCAAGCTCATGAGTAATTTCTTTATATGTAATTCTTTACACTTGGTGAATAATAGTCAAATGATGTCCATTCATGCTCTGACTTCTTAGAAAGGTTGAAAGTGAAAAGTATGATTATTTATAGACCTGAAAAAAAAATCTCGTATGCTGAGACTGTTTACCTTGGATAGCAGATGAATAAGGAAGGGTTGTGATAAAACAATACAAAATTTAGAGTACAAAAATAGGAAATTGGGAACTTATATTCACCCCACCTTGCAGCACAAGGACAGGGAGATTAATAAAAAGGGAGGAATGAAAAAGAAGGAAGGCAATCTGAGCTGAAAAAGCATTATTTTTAATACAATCTGTAAGATTCATTGCCAAGGGACACTGGGATCAGGAGATGAGTGGGCTCAAAACTGAGCTGGAGTCTTATCTGACTATTCACTGATACTACTACAGACTTGGAAAAGTGTTCTCCAGAAAGGAATAAATGAAACCAAACTACAGACAGTGTTATGAGATTATTTTTTTCCTGGATGGATGACCCCTTATATCACTTTTTCTTCTGGGCTACTGACATTTCTATTGCTCAAATATAGTCTGGGACTATAAAAAACGTTTCTTTCAACCACTACGACAATTGTTTTGTTCCCTACCGCAACCAAATTCTGCCCAGCCCAGCTGGGAGACTTCTCAACAGACTTTGATCTTGAGCAAGGCTGCATTTCCCAAGAAGAAAGGTGTGCTATTCCAGGAAGGAGTTAGGAACCTAAATCCTCTTTGTGTGAAAGGATTATGCCGAACTCCTTTCCTAAATAATGGAATACTGGTAAAGCTAGTAGGCCTGAAATTTACAGCAGGTTCATCAGGCATGAAACTTTACATGTCTGAGAACACTCTCTGTACTAATATTTTTTACATCTAGATCTCATCAGAGCTAGGCATACAACACAATGCTTTTTCCTCATGCTAATAACATGAAGGCAGCTATGCAAATAGCATCACAGTGACAGGGAAAACACTAACAATTTGCACTATAGGAGAGACCTTCGTAAAATGTGCTACACTGCACAAGCTCTTTAAGTTGAGAGGTGACCTGCAGGGGCCATTAAAGCAGCCAGCACAAGCAGACAGGAGGGACACAGGGACACATAAAGACCTCAGGAGCAAGAAATAACCTGAGGGACTCCCAATTCTGCCCTTCCAGGCAGTCATTAATGTCCTTAAGAGTCTATAGCATAAAATCAGGTCCCCAGGGAATTCTCCCATTTTGTAGACATCTAAGTAACTCCCTCTGATGAGGTACAGGGTGTTCAGCACAATCAGGCACCTAAACATGAGAATGCAGAGAGATTTGGACACCAAGTTGTCTTAACATTTGAAAGTTTCATACATAACATTAATAAGACAACAAAGACTTTTAGTAGTGCCAACCGATGCCAAGAAGTCACATCCATGTTACATGGCTCAGATACGTGAACAAAACAAGAGATACAGGTCCTAACCTCTGAGTGTACTCTTAAGGGTTGCTGTTTATCATCATGATCATTTCTATTCACTGCTGGTTTCCCTCCCTCCTTTTCCTTCCATGTCTTCCACCCCGAAGTCACTTAAAACACTCTGCCATTCATTTCTCTGACAATTTTGCTATCTGCTGTCCCACATGTCCTCCCAGTTTATGCAACCTTACTTCATGCTAGTTTGTTTCCTTTTTTTTTGTTCATCTTCCTTTTAAATTCCTGAAACTGGATTTTAAATCCCTCCTAACCCTCAAAATCTTTCCTGATATTCAAGTATCACTTCAAGACCACTTTTCTCCTTAGCTTACAATTGATTTGTACAATGCAGCACTTTATGATGACACTAATAAAACAATAGCTTGCATTCCACATCTCAACTTGAGGCACTTTAAATGGTTATAAAATCTGATGCGAAAGTTATATATAGGGATCACTTCATCCTTGGGTGAAATGCAGCTGCATTAGGATGAAATGTGGCAGCTGCATAAAAGAATGCTGCAGCAGTTTATGACAAGAAACAAGGAGAATACTTTATCCAGCTGAAACTACTAACCAGATTTATGAGATAGATAAAATTCAAATAATATATATATTGGGAGTTGACAAGGACACCTTCCCTTTAGTCTTAGGAAAAATACTCTGGTGTTGCTAATGGGCAGAAGTGATTAAAAGCTCAGTTCCCTTCACATCCTTCCCCTTCCCCATTAGGATTTATATTCCTTTTCTTGCCTTCCGACAGTCCCCATGAGTCTTAGCTCAGCACAAACTTGGAGGACAGAGTACCACCCAACCATTCTTCCAATACCATGCTGCCCTTCCCACCTATTTGGCCTGCTATTCAAAAGCTGAGCACCTCTGACTTGAGAATTAACAGGGCTTTGATACGTGAGCACTGTATGTCTTCTGAAAAATGTGTTTGGATATAGGTCTGGAAAATGTGAATCTTTATATATATAGACTCCAATATAGTATAATATAAAAATATATTGTATTTTTAATGTGGAAGGAACATTATAAAGTAGGTAGAGAAGGGGCAACAATTCCAACCCTTGGGATCTATTTTAAAACATTTGGTGACTCATAGAGTCACTATGGGCCAAATTTTGAAAACACTCTTACTTTATGAGTTTCTGCCTTTGGGTTCCCAAGTTAAGAGATCTAGGTGGCATCTAAACTTCTTTTTGGTTTTTTTTATTGTGGACCAAAGAGTGGCGTGAAGACCAAAATAGTTGCTGAACTATTATTGAAAAGGAAAATGTTGAGTCCAGCTGGTATTCAGAACACCCTCAAGTGTATGCTCACTTGCCACCCAGTTGTGCTATAAAGGGATTTTTACAATGTACCATTGCTAGTTCCATAACCAATAGATATTTTTAATAAGCAGTCATTGAAACACTGTCGCTATAAGTACCTATTCATGTTATATATTCATGTAACATATTCATGTTATATATCTTCTATTGGATGACTATTTTTGAAGAGTGAACGAACAAGTGAAAAGCAGCTTTGCAGAAAAGGACCTGGGGATCTGGTGGACACCAACTTGAACATGAGGGACTAATGTACCCTTCTGGCAAGGAAGGCAGACAGCAGGCTGGGCTGCATTAGAAGGAGTGTTGCCAGTAGGTCAAGGGAGGTGATTCTTCCTCTCAGCACTGGTGAGACCACATCTGGTGTGCTGGGTCCAGTTTTGGGCTCCTCAGTAAAAGGAAGATACAGATTTACCAGAGTGAATCCAGCACAGGGCTACAATGATGAATAAGGCACTGGAGTATCTGACACATGAGGAGAGGTTGAAAGGGCTGAGACTTCAGCATGAGGAGGAGAAATCTCAGGGGAATCTCATCTATGTGTAAAAACATCTGAAAGGAGGGTGCAAAGAGGGCAGAGCCAGGATCTTCTCAGTGGTGCCCAGTGACAGGTAAGGGGCACACACTGCAACACAGGAGGCTCCATCTGAACATTAGGAAAAGCTTTTACAGTGAAGGTGATCGAGCACTGATACATGCTGCTCAGGGAGGTGGTAGAGGCTTCATCCTTGGAGACATTCAAAAGTCATCTGGACATGGTCTTAGTGAACTATTTGTAGGTGGACTTGCTTGGGCAGGGGGTTTGGACAAGATGACCTCCAAATGGGTCTCCCTACCTCAACCATTTTGTGATTCTGTGACTATTTCAGGAAATGAGTAAAAATAGCTGTAAAACAACCCAACAGCAAGGAGGAAAATATCTTGATGTTGTATGATTTTGTACCAGCAACATCATACTTCTCCTAGTGCGGAATTTCAGATGAAGACTTGCTGTAAGCTCCTCTACACTCCTTTTCTTCTTGAGGAAGACTAGCACCATTGATTTTTGGACCCAGAGAGTCATAGGAAGGGTAAGCATAACACCAGGGAGAGGTGTAGCTAATAGAAAGTACATATTACATCAATTCCAACTGTACCACTCTGAGAAACTTGCCATAACTTTATACTTGGAATTTTGAGTGTTACTATCTTTGTACCCGGACTAACTCTTTGATTAGACTGCTAAAATGTTAATTAAAAGAGCAGTAAATTCTTCAGTCTGTACACAAGGTATGTTTCTACAGTGTAGAGAAACTGCACAAGGTGTTTTGTCTGGTGCTCTGCCCTTGAGATCTGGTTTGTATCTGGATGCAGCAGATGGACCCCATTACATGCAGCTTGCGGCTACCCTCTGTCCTTGCAAGGTTTTGGAAAATGTCATCTCTTGCAAGGCTAGGGGAGATTTGCAGACAGCTTGAATTCAAGCTGCATACAAGATGCACAAGGTCTCTGGAGTAGCCTGACATTCAGAAGGCTCCCAAGAGGATGTAGTGCTGGTCTGAGCATTAGTTTCATCTCTCATGGGTACTTTTAACTTCAATTAAAGACAGAGATTTAATGTCTCCGGAAGTCAGGGTTTTCAAGCTGTGTGTCCTAAACTGGAGGTCAGGTTTCAGACTTCAATGCCTCACTTAAGTTTTTCCACAATACCCAATGTGGCTTGCCTGTGTGGGGTCCTGAAGCTAATTGGTCGGGCAGTAATTTGAGCTTGTCAGATGGAAGGCATTATGGAATGCAGGAGAATGCTTCATGTTATAATTTCAGTGTAAATGTAAACAATATCCAAAACATAGATGTTGTCATCATAAACTTTCTCTCTGAATTATGCAGATAAGTAGAACAAAACGTAATTCCTTATCAACATATTAATTACTCCTTGATTATACCCTTCATGTGCTGTAGATGTTTGAATTACATGTGGGCAATCAGATATACACCAGAGAATCTCTACCCATCCAAGGTGGTCTTCATGCTGTGAATTTATATTAAACACTGAACATGAAACTTATACCCCTTGGAGATAATATTTTGATGTATTAATGAAAAAGACTTCACAGTTCTTGTTTATCATAAATTAAGATTAAAGCACTTTCTTTTGGAGATCTGTGTGAGATGAGTAATTTGTAGAGCGAGAAACATTAATAAGATACAGATTGTAAAGAAGAGCTCAAATGTTCAAGAGAGAGAGCTGAATCCGTGGCCTGTGCACAGCGAATGCAATGCGAAGTGCTGAGCTCCCACCTGGTGTTATCACTGTTACCAGCTGACTAACATTACAAACAGATCAGCCTTTAGATCCTACCTTTTCATGATTAGCAATTTCCACAAAATGGCCTATTGAGAAAGATATCCTAATTCTTCTGAGAAGACTAAACCCAAACCAGTAGAATGTTGCCTGTTCACACAGTTTGGAAGGAGTTGTGATCTGCATACAAACCAGTAACAGGAGGGCTGGCATTATCCTGAACAAACCCAGATGACTTTTTCTGATTCACAGCCACATCATAATTATTAGCATTGAAGTATATCAACATTATTAACATTTCATCATGCCTCGAGACTGTAGTGAAAAATCATTTATAAAATGAAGGATAACATAATTTGTGGATATCTACTTTTTATGATTATTATTTCTGAGAGAATTAAACATCAAGCACTAGTATCCCTTTAACGCTTTCTTCCAGCTGCTATTTATTACAAGAATATTACTAACAAGAGCTCCCAGGACGTCTTCTTATGACTGTATGTAGAAATGAAAAATCAGTAAACTAATACTAAGCACAAATACATTATTTTCTTTCACTGGGTATTCTGAGCTTGGTCCGTTTTCCTTTTTGGCGTTCGACTGATCCTATGTCAGTTCCAGATACGACGGAATACTGTGGCTCGGCCATGAGCCAAGGTTGGACTAGATGACCTCCATCGTTTGATCGTTCTACTACTTTTAAAAACTATTTTAGTGATTGAAGAAATAGCATATGCTTATGTAAAAATGTTATTGGGAACTAAATTTTACCCTTTGATTTGACTGTGCAGTGCTGCAAAAACAGTGGAGTCACACTAGTGTGTGTTTCAGAGTGATCTAATCCAGAGCCACTAATTATATGGCTGTATGTTGATCTTTACAGAGTAATGAGAAAAACAAAAAGATTAAAGGAAACAATTACTCGCTTACTAAAAAAAGAAAATCTTCCCTCATTCTGTCTTCACAAAGGCATCCGTTTTTATGAAAGTGCTGTCCAAACATTTCTCTCCAACAAAGAAACAGTACTAAATGTGGGAAAGTGAAATTAAAGGTTCTTTTTTACAGTAGCAGTGGAGCTACTGTTCAGACAACTGTTTAGACAGTTTCCATCATCCATCACATGATGGAAATTTTGGTTTATTTTACTGAATAGTTACAGATAACTTTCAATATCAAAGTGATAAACTCAAAGGACAGAATTTTAAGGATATTTAAATTTCCTAACTGGTAGAGTACAGATCTTTGAAGAATTAAACCCTCGTTTGCCTCCTGAAGCATCTTTGACTCTGATTCACCTGATGTTGCCTTCTACTACCAGGTGGACGCAGGCATTTTCTATACACATTGGCATACACACATCTAAATGCACTTTGAAAACCCAAAGAGAACACTACAGAACAAACAGTTTTACCAATGAATTGAAATGTTTTGCATATCTGAACTAAAATACTTCCAGGATTATTCTTCTCTCAAATAACTGGGTTTTTTTGTTTTTTTTTTTTTGTTCAGTCCCCTTTGCAGTGAAAGCTGCAGTCCATATGGCTGCAGAGCAACACGAAGAAATCAGGCTAAAGCAATTCCTACATGATAGCTGTACATAAACATTTATTCATCCATACTGTAGGGAAGAAGAAACAGACAACTTGGCTGTGTTGGTATAATTATTATTTTTAGCATTTTGGCTGAAGTCTCTAGTTTCCTTTCCATACATTTTTTTATAGAAGGCTGGGAGGGTTTTATGTGCTCCTTCAAGACTTTTCAATGTAGTGAAAATACTGGTTTTCCATTCTGCAGCTCACCTAGGTCTGTTTCCAGCTATTAAAACCATTGTACAAAATAACTGTTGCCTAGAATACAAAATTATGCTATGGCAAAAATAACACTGGGTATCCATAGTACTGACACTTCTCATTTCCTTACTCTTGTTACACCACAGAGAGAATGGAAGCCAGATTCATAGGAACCCTGAAACTACTCAACAATAATCATCACCAGCAATAAAGCAAAGAGTTCACAAAGAACTAATTAGTGCACCACCCTGGACTAACAACACACTATACTTTTTAACTATTCTTAGCTAGCTGCTACAATAATTTGGTCTTTTATCAAATACCATGATATAGCTTAGGTGAGTTAGATGTTTGCAGTTACCACTCTATAAAGTCCTTCACCTGTGTGGCATATATTACCCTGGAAGAATACAAGAGGAAGGCTGGAGACCTACCAGTGCCTGCTCCCTGTCTGTACAGGAGAGTGGGTCTGTGGAGTAGACAGCAGGAGACACCAAAGATACCAAAGCAGAAACCTACTATTGCCATGTCAATGTCTCTAGCTGGACAACAGGAAGGAATACAGAAGGGTTGGCTCTGCAAATGTCAGTGAAATACAGTCCCTGCTACATTTTAATTTGCTGGCTGAATTTCAACTATTTCTTAATCTTCTAATAGTTGATGGGAAATCAGTTGGACATTTTCAGTTGCCATCTCACAGACAGAGTCGCTGTGCTCTGATTGCTGGAGAGCACATTCCCACTCGTCTGAATCATTACTTGCCTGACTGTGGGCAAAGATGGTTTGGTCACTAGACAGTGCTACCAGCTAGATATGTGGAAAGTAAATGACTAATTCCTTGCTCAGCAAGACTTTTGGTGGGAAATGAGACACTCCACTTAACACTTACACTTCAGCTAAAAAAGGGAAAAAAATGTTCTTCTTTCCTTAGGAAGCAAAACTGTAAGACTCAATATGCTAAAGTGTACACTATGCTCAAAAATACGTCCCAAGTACATAAGGATCACATAGCTACCTTGCATAAGGTAGTCTTCCTTTCTTTACAGCTTCAACAATCAAGTGGCCTGAGTATCAAAAAAGAGAGGCTTTCTGTTGCTATTAAGGATTTGGACCAGCGCTCAGCTCATCTCTAGACTTACTGATTTCACAGGAGCATCTGGCCACAGACAGACACAAGACAGTTGCTTTTCCAGCAGATATTTCCCACTTGGAGCTCAGTTGTCCTAAGCCATGATCTGATTCCTGATCATTTAGAGAGCATTCACCAGGAGATCATTGAATATAATTTCATGCTACAGTCTCAGGTCAGTTTAGTCCAAGAGAGAAGCTAGTGAAGTAAAAATAAACAAATAAAGATCATGGGTCTTTATAAAAACTGAGAAGAGTGTTGAAGTGCATACTTGAAATATTTCCTCTGAACTCCTCAGCGCTGCTGGCACGCCACTGGTTTAGCACTTGGTGCTTGTTCAACGTGTGCTACGTGGATGCACCAAGGTCTGCATAGGTACATTTGCCAAGCAAAATGACAGGAGTGATGTGACTGTTTCTGAAAAATGAAGTGTTTATAGCTTGCTCAATTTCAGAATATGTTTCATAATCTTCAGCACTCACAACGTGTCACTCATGGGCTTGCAACATATTCCCTCTGCACAGAAGCAGCTTTGTGCTCACTACTGAAGAAGCATGTGCTGTGCAAGTGCCATACTGTATTTTGGCAGCAGCTGTTAGAAGTAAATTTACAGAGGATTAAGGAGATGGAAGGCAGCATGCCATGCACTGTAACTCTGCAGAGCAGTAAAAAATCCTGTTTAAAGAAGAGATGAAAGATGGCTGCTATCAAAATTTTGGGGCTTGAGGTTCAACCTCTGTTTCGTCTTTGGGAAAATAAGTCCCTGAACAAAAGCAGCTGCCCTTGCCCAGAAGGAGTGTGTGAGGACACCTCCCTCCTTCGGACATCAGATCTGGCATGAGATGGGAGCTGTCCCCAGGGACACGCAGATCCACTCCAGATGGAAGCTCCAGGACAGTTGCTGCACTGCTTCTGGGATCAGCTCTGAGCCCTTCTCCATTTCCAGATGTGCACATGAAGAGCTGGACCCAGGGGCTGCTCTGGCTTTATGTCCCCTCAAGGCCAGGAGAATGAACATATGTGTTCAGGACACGAGCCACTTTTGGCTGTCTGGTGCTACAGTAATGGGATATGCAGATAAACACAATGATTGAAAATTGGTGGTGTATGCTTTGAAGGAAAAGGCAAAATACTTTATTTTCCAAGTCTAGCCTTTTGCTAGACTTGACCTTGGTCTGCACTTTAAGAATTTGACATTTTTTGATGGTTTATTTCACTTCAGATTTTGGCAGGGTGTAGCCTCAGATATGCCAGAAGTATGATAAGTGGTTTTCCAGACAGAAACAGAAGCAAAAAGCAGGCAGTTGCCTACAAAAGATGGTTTCTCCTACAGATTTCACCATAGAAGTGCTTGACTCAGCTTTCAAAAGAAGCCCAAATCTGACAGTGAAATCTCAGCAAAATTAAAGACAACCATCTTAAGAGCCCACATGTTGCTATGAAACCGCTGCCTAAAAGTGAACACAAGATAAAGGTATTTTGATTTAGGATATGGGATGTATTTTGCAGTACTATTTTTACTCTGTAATAGTAGTTAGAAACTCAGGACCCATGGTATCCTGTGGCCACTGCATTATGCTCTGAAAGGTCACTTACTACTAAGGAATCTCACTGGTATACTGAAAATTACAGTTCCTTATTTTCTGGTAGAGCTTCATCTTTAAAGAAAAACACTAACTTGAACAAACCAGCCTGGACTCCACTGGTTTACCTGTGCTGGGGGATATGCTGGGAAGGCAACACTGACAAAAGGTGAAAATTATAGTTGTGATGCTCCCCAGGCTGACTCCGATTTTGGGAACAGAGTCTGGGGCTTTCATTAATCTTTCTGCAACCCCAAGTCAATTGCTTTGGCAATTTGAGGCTACCTTAAAAGTAGCCTCAAAACTGAGTCTACAAACCTACTGTTTTTTAATGTATTTCAAAGCATTTCCTTCATTCATTGTTTACCAATCTGGCCTTTCCTCATCAGGGGTATAAAAACATAACAAATGCTTATCTGGGATGGTTTTATATATCAAGCTTCAATAGGACATATCAGAAGCTTAGCATTAAGCATATGCTTAAATATCTAGTTGACTTGTCTTTGCAGCATCCATTTTGTCATCCATGTAGAATATTTATTTACCTCCATGAGGATTTCTGGATATAAGGGGTGGCAATCATCTCACCTATCTGCAACTGCCTTGGACCTACTCATCTCAGGTGTTCCTGAAGGTTATGGAGAGAAAAAGGTACTTCCATTAAAATATTTATCTTACAGTTAATGTCTAAACGAGGTAAAATGGCTTGTGCCCAAAAAGTGTTCATTCTTCTCTAGGGACTATACAGAGAACTTGGGAGGAGCAGACATATAAAGTTAGAGACATTTCCAGTGAGATGAATTAAACTCTTTTGAGGCATCTCCTGTTAGTGCATTGTGTGACTTAATGTCCATAATTTCACTTATTTGCACCCGATTTTCTCCATTGGCAGTGATGGCGTAAATGAGCTGTATCCCTGTTTGCGAAGTGATTTGTGATTTATGTAGGATCATTCCTGTGTTCGTGCTCAGTATTTATCACAACCTACATGTATTTCCCATACAAAGCCTATCATTGGAGTTACTTGACCTCAGAATCCACTAATCTCAAACACAAGCAAGGAAGTAAGTACTTGAGTTGTTCACCTCATCTGTGTCTTATTCATCAATTCACCTGCTGCTTTCCATAGGATATATGCATATCTCACTTACCAGAACTAAGCTACACTTATCGAGACTTCCCCTGCAGTTGACACTATACATTCTTAGTATTCAGGTTTTCTTTAAGTATCTTAAGCTTATAAACTCCAAGGGCATCTAATTTTTAGAACTTGACAGAAGAATGCTTTTCTTTCCCTCAAGACGCAAGCTGTCTCTGGACAAAGATGTTAGCTCAAAGAGCAGTGCCAGCATAGCTAGTTCTAAGTTCAAGTCAGGTTGAGGGCAAGTCTTCCCAGATCTGTCAGGGAGGTAAGCATCTTCACTTCCCAGTGCCCTAAAAGCACTGGTCCTAGCTCTGCTTAGAAGTATCAAGTTAACTGGTTGCTCAGTGCACAACGGAGACTAACGTGTGAATGTGATGCTGGCAAAGCCTTGCCAGAGGATTCCTATAACTGGTGTGAAGACAATATAACTGATTTGTGGACACAGAACTCTGCACCATGCTCACTGTATCAGTTTCCAACTGTTGTTGATAGCTTTCTTCTCTGCACTTCTCTTTCAGTTTAGAGACATGTGGAAGAAATTTCTAATAGCCATTTGTTTGTGCCATGCCTATTTGGCATGCCGCACCGCACAAATAAACAGGGAACACGATGTAACACCACAGCAGCAGATTTAACTAAGATCCAATTGTACTTGATGCCATCTGGATGTGGGAAGAATGTTCCCTTAAATGAAAATTCTTCGACAGAAAAACAAGTTCACCCTTTTCAAGTATGTGCCATAACATGGGACAATGCACCACATTTGACTTATGAGTTCATTGGTAAGAAACTGGCCTAGCAACGGCATTCCTCCTCCTAGCAAGCAGATGTGCCCTCTATTATATTGTTCCTTCTGCACAGATCTGAGTTTGGGGTATCCTTTAGAGCTAGTATGAAGCCACTGTTTGCTAGGAAGTGGTAACCTGTCCTGTATCACCTCTCAAATACATTACCTCTGACTGAACCACCAGTGATAGAATGGGGGGAGGCTTCTGGCTCTTGATGTAGATTATGAGATTTTAAGCAACTAAAACAAGCAGTTTATATTTCAAAGTGCAACTTATGAATTTAACTTCTCTCATTTTTACTGTGTTCATCACAGCAGAAACTCAGTGATGGCCTCAGTAAATGCTTCGACTTGTCATACACCGTCACCTAAAAAATTAACGATGAGTTATTTTCCCAGAAGACTTAAGGACAAACACATTTCCAACACCAGGGCCTCTGAAGAGGAAATACCTCAGGGAGAATATTGTTATTAGGTGACACTGAGCAAATGCTTAAGCAGGAGTGATTGAAGCAGAGTGTGTACCCTAAGGATTTAATGAAGCAGCTTGGAGGAGTTGATGGCCTGAGGCATAGCTTCAGGTCATTAAACCTCAAACGGTTATTAATCCCAAGGAAATGCTTTCTGTCAAGGTCATTAATGTTATTATACACTGGAAATTGAGGGTGTATCGAGAAATTGGCAAGTAGTTTGTTTGCAGGAGAAATGCTTTCAGTGACCAGGGGCACTGCATTTCCAGGAGGATGCTGCAGTGTCCATGAGCCACTCGATTTGCCTGAACATCCGTGTCACTCCCTGTCACTCTGTTGCTAGTCATTCATTTCAAAAAGTCACTCTTTTTGCAAAGCCACTCTTAGTAGAGTTTCACTACAGGAACCTTATCATGCACTGAGCACTTAAATTAGCATCTTGGAACGGATAATATTAGCCGAATGCTACTCCTGCTGAGTAGAGATATCTTAACATATGTTTTATGTCGCAACCCTGCCCTGACATTGCCTCTTTTTAGAATAAAAATAGGAAATCTGATTCAATTGATGAGTATATTGGTGACCACAGCATTTGACTGAAGGGTGAAACTGTACAGGTATTAGGATTGTTATGCTTTTCTGAGAGTTTTCTAGGATAAAGGTCTCCTTCCACCTCACTGGCTTCAAGCAGAAATACCTGGAACTAGGAAAAAACATATCCACTGGCAACGGTAGGGTTAATGCCAAGAGCTTTAGTAACAGGCAGGGAAAGGCAGCAGTGGTGAGATCCCAGTCTGGGGCTCTCCTCTTAGACTCGTTTTCTGCATTGGGCACTTCATGAAGGAAGACTTAGTTTCCCAACAAGTATGGAAAATGCTGGCACACAGATTCCACAACTTTTTAAAAACAGGGTCTAGAGTTTAGGCAGTTGTTTGGTGTATTTTGTGTAGATAGAAGTCAAGACTGAAAGTTAGACTTAGTGATTTTTTTAATTTTTTTTTTTTCCAGATTCTGCTGCTGGTTTATGATTTGAACCTGTCAAATCAAATCCTGCAATTCCATTAAATTGTCTTTGTGCACCAGATTTTCCTACAGAACTGGTACAACCATACCTACCACAACAGGTATTTTAAATTTTGAATTAGATCTATTTACAAAGGACCTGGAGATCCTTGGTTTCAAAACTATCATATTATAATGATCAATGTTAGAGTTTTAAAGCAACAGATTACAATCACCTAAATCTGTCACTTCTGCTCTAAAATAAGCAGGAAAACCAGAAAATTGTTACATAGTGGGATCATTTTGATTACATCCCTGAGGATGATTTAGCACCCCAGTTATGCAGCTGTCCAGATTAAGAAATCTTTTCTTATTAAAGAGCCTGAGGAGATTTAGAAAGCAACAGTATATTATGCTAAGTGAAAAGAAAGAACAGAAGGACATCATGATCTGTTTAATGCTTCGGACAATGTCTGCATTAAATGATCAATGCTTAGACATGCATTGCTATTTAGTGTTTGATTAAGTGCCCTAACGCCCACTGGCAATGCACTCTTGCTAAATGTAATTTATGCAAATGTTATTTCAATTACATGCTTCTACATAGGTGTCAGGAACACACCCATCTATGGGGTATTAGAGGGTAAATTCACTGCTATTATTTTATCTGACGGGCTTCCTGAGAGATACTCATTCAATGAAACTGGTAAATAATTGGAGTACAGAAAACTACTTTTACAATGTTATTAAGAAAAAAACACCTTTGTATGATAAAAAACACCTTTGTATGATACAACTACATGTTTTTTGCATGTATTTGGGTCCTTGGTTTCCTGAAGCATATCATATATATATTTAGGCACTGATACTGTATAAAAAAGAAAGTACACTTTTAAAATGTAAAAAGTGAAGTCACACTTGAAAAATATAAATAGAGCTCAATATTTCTAGAAAGAGACTTTTGCTCAATTTATACGCTAGACATCATTCCAAATACCTGAAGAAGAACTGTATACATGTCACAGTAAAGAAAATTTATTTGGCAGTACTGTCTTAGACGTGGCTGTAAAGCCATAAATCAGATAAAGTAAGTATTTGGACACTAAATTATTTTTGGACTAGGAAAATTCCACTAATGCTGTATTTTTACAGGAGTGTATTCATGTTACCTAGATTTCAATCAAACTATATATTTAGTCTTTTTCTTCTAAAAAAAAAAAAAAAAAAAAAAAAATTTAAACTCCACCTGTGCAGCTTCATGCTATCTTGAATAAGATTCCTTTCCCGATCAGGATTTTCAACAGAGTTGTGTCATCAAAATCACTGTACCTAAGCATGTCTAACATTTATTTCCTTGCTTGCTTTGCAGGATTTGAAAAATATTTGAAAAAGAACCATACATCCTTGATCTCTCCTGTATTTTCAACAAAATAGACATTTATTTACTGCTGGGTTCCTTTTGTCTTTGCTTTCTTTTTCTAAGTATACCTCTTCTTTCTGACTCTCCAACTGTTCTTGGTTTCCACACCTATCCCACTAATGCTCAGGATATCTCAGTGAGTATCTGAGTTTAGGCAATGTGGAACTCCACTGCCTGTGAAGACAGTGACATTTCCTTGAGTGGATCTTACACAAACATACGAGTAAGGAATAATATGATAATACCACCATCTGACTCATGTACTTGGGACTGATAGTAACTCTAGCCACATCCTGTAAAATGACCAGTTTAGGGAAAAAAAAACATGGACTTTTTCTCCTCCCAAGAATGACCATACTCATTTTTATCTTAAAAAGACTTCATCTAAGAAGTTGAATTTGACCATAGAAAGTAAGGCCAAAGTGCACAGTGAAAGTTCATCTAATCCACTCTCTGTTAAAACCTGCAGGACTAATATTTATTCTTCCATAGAAAGAATCCTGGATTCAGGACGACTCTGAAAAATACATACTTTGTGATGCACCTGACCAAACAGGTTGCTTTGGTCTCAAACCAGCAAATTTACTACTCTTTGCTGAAGTAGATGTTTTTATGATACAGTTCCAGCTCTGTTCTCAGATGGAGACATTAACTTGAGCAATGTTTAGCCACTGCAGCTGGAATGCACTGCTTACTTTTCCAGCCCTTGCATTTAACTACCTGTGGACTGCCACACCTGTAGCTATTCACCAGAAACTCAGCAAAATGTCTCTTCTTTCCCTACAAACAGTATCTTATATTCCTGCCATGCTGGCACCTCAGCATCATTTGCCTCTCTACTTACAGAAATGGTGCCATTTTGTACAATTCTGCTTTCCACTGTTTGTAATGGGTGCTGGATGATAACTTCTGCTGAAATGCCCAGATTAGTTAACCCTCAGTTCTGATGAACACAAAAGAGCAGGTCTCTCCAAACTATCATGGATTTGTTTGGATGAGAGGTGTACACAACTATGGGTTTCAGAAGGCAGAAGAGAGGATTCCAGGAAACCAAAAATACCAGTGAATGAAACGCTAAGAATATACTCTGGGTGAAGAGTGGAAAGGGAATTGCCAATTCCTCAAATAACATTGTTTATTTTACAGTATCCTGTGTGGGGGGGAACTACGCAACTGCAGTGACTATGAGTAACTGTGCGTATTCATGTCACGATAATGTGATGGATTATCACCAAAGTCTACTCTTAAGAGAACAGTATTTGTGTCAGGCAAATACTGCTTTTCTAAATAGTCCACAGTTAACCCGTGCAGAGCACAATGAACAAAAAGTGTGTCTGACTAGCCAGAAGTATGTTCTTTCAAATAAAGTAAAAACCCGAATTATAATCTTAGTGATAAATACATCTCCAAAACAATGTTTAATGGTGAACACACTCTACTAATAAATAACCTGAAGAGTACATTTGTACCTAGTATGAGTGAAGATAACAGAATTCAGCCCTAAAAGCTTTTGTAGACAAAGCCTTATGAATAGTTCACAGATAACAATGACTGTTTTTCTCTGCTTCTGCAAAGAAAAATACTCAAATACATACTTACTTATATACAATTATTCAAAAAGTTTGACAGGATTTGAAGAACCAGATCTCTATGTACAACCGAATTTCTACATTTAGCTGGTGTCTCTGCAGTAAAGACGCATTAATTAGTTTTACTTTGCTGTCATGTTATTTTTTTTCTTCAATCTCAGAATCTGAGCAGTAATGCTCCCCAGTGACCTCCTAAAGCATCAATGCAGAGATCACATGCCTCCTCTCCACCTGCTTTTTTCTATTTCCTTTCCTTTATAATATTTTAAGGCTGAGGTAATAGCACACATAAAAGATAATATTTACTCTCTCTTCTGATGCAGAAAGGATCTGAAGCAACGCAGTAGGCCTATCCTAAGTAATTCACTACACTTCCACTCGCACACACTGAGAATGAGCATTGCTGAACACAACTCCTGTGCCACTAAACAGAGGCATATCTGCTTCCCCACTTAATACCTGTTGACTCCGTTTTATGCTTCAGTTTACAACCTCTCTTGGTAGCTCACCCTATGTGCAACGAGAAGAATCCAACTAGATTTTGCAGGCAATTGCATGAAAAAAAATCCCCAAATGCCCTCTACTATTGTTTTCAATTTTCTTTGTGGCAAGGAAGTTGTCACAGTGGTCAGAAAGGAGAGAAATACATATGTGAAAAGAACCACTTACAAAGCTAGTCTTAGAAAAAGCTGTTATTCAAGTGTCTGTGAGGGGGATTGGGTACAATTGCTCTGCTTCCTTAATTTTTAATAAAATCTGTCAACCCGCCTCCAAGATTTTATGATGCCTTGAAATGAAAAGGGCAAAATGTTCTCCTCTCGTAATTTTGGAAGACATCAGGTCATTAGTATCTGTAAGACCCTTCCAAAGCAGCCTTTAGGAGCTGTGCACTAACTGAGCTGCTCAAAGTACAGCAGTCAATTGTGAGACCAGTAGCACCAGCTCTTTTTTACCAAGATGACACCATACCCCTAAGGCAAATATGGCTTTCAGGAGATGAGAAAATGAGAGAGGACAGAATCGCAAATGAGTCCCCAGGAATGTTAAGATGGAAGGTTATTCTTAACTGAAATACAATACATAGTTTTACTATGGGTTTTTACCTTGGAATTAGCTAGAAATTTATTTTATCCATAACTATACAAAATTTGTAAGATCCTGCCTGCCAGTCCCTCCAAAAATAGTTTTCTACTGGAAATACCTGTAATAGCCACCAAGAATTAAAAGCACACAGTACTGGCCACGTACCTTGACTCCCAAGCTGTGATATTTGTAGCTTGTTGTGTACTTCAGAGGTGCATGCTTTCATAGTACGCTTCACAGGTACTTCTAGTCAGGGACAATTTCATTTAATAAAAAAACCACAACTGGGTATATTTCAAAACAATTTTAGTTTCTAACCTTGTGTTTCTCCTAAAACCCTACATCCTAACCAGAGCCAGAATCTTTTTAATCCAGAAAGCATTGTCTAGGCTGCCACATCTTACTTCCAAAAATTATTTTTCTAATATCATTGCTGCCTTCTCTCTCTGCCATTGTTTCCTCAGGTATGTGAATTCGACTATCTGCACTACAAAAGCTTCCAGGAGCTCACTACAGTAACCTTATAGTTATCTCTTCTTTTATCCATTGTGGACATTTGCACTAAAATACTTAGGTAGGAAGAGTAAATAACTCATCTGTAATGCACACGTGCTACATTGAGACTACAAAGTCTCTTCCTCTCTTTAATCATTTCCTAAAGACTAAAGAGTATGTTGACTCAAACAGGAAAATGTAAACCTGCAATCAAATATAAAAGATGTCCTGAAAGAATTACTGATTGGCCCATTATAAAGACAAGAGGGCTAAGGGGAAGCCACATCAGAAATACTCAAATTTGGGCTCATATTGCATATGCCCCTAATCTGAAGACATGTGGATTCAAGGTAAGTACTTGTCATGCCATCCTTTTAAAAAATCTTCTTCTGTCCTTAGGTTGTGAGAAAGTATTTTGTGATTGCATGGGAAAACATACTCAGTGCTTTACCTGTTGAATTCCTCACTCATCTGTATTTCTTTCTGGATGAACAATTTGCTGCTTGGAAAAGCCCTCACATCCCTAATGACACCCAGAGAAGTTACATTTTCAAAAGCAAAGTTTAACTTCCATCAGGTTTCTGAAGGTATAACATTAGCACTACTTTTTTAATACTGTGCTCCTTTATTCAGGAAGGTTATTTACTGCCAGCCTTGGGGACAAGCACTGAAGGTCTTTCAGATTAATGCTCAGTGCCTTCAGGTTAGATGGTTTTCCAGGACTGCCTGCTCCCTGAAGGTGCCCTATGAGATAAGGATACTGCTCTGGCAGCTCAAGATGGTGCTTTGTATTTTTTCCCTGAGGAGATCCAGATGGACTCTGCTGTGATATCCAACAGTGTGAAAACACACTAGAAATCTCGTTTGACAAATAATAAATATGAGTGTATTTTTATTGCTGTTCTCATGCAGAAACTCTATGTCCTGCTGTGCAAATAGCAGAGCACACTCTTGCAGAAGTTAATATTTTGGGCCAAGCTTTTCAAGACGAGATTTCTCTCCTGCTCAGTCCAGGAGCTAGTGCATATGAATTGGCATGAACTGAGAAGGGAGATTTGTTCTATACATGGAACAAAACAAGAGTTCCCATCCCTGGTACAGTCTAATGCAAAACAGTCTTTATAGACCTGACACATGATATATCAAGGTTAAAAACTGCAAAGTGACAGTGCATTTTAGGAAACTAAAGCAATGTGATGTTATGTTCCCACTCTGAATGCTCAGGGAACTGGGGAGACCTACTTTGCCAGGCTGAAGCCAGTCTCTGGCCCCTACTCTCCTAACTCTCTCTTGCAGAGGTGGTGACAGCACAAGAAGATCCTAAGCCAAGTGGATACTCTGAAGGTCCATCCAAGTGTACTATCATGGATCACCACAGACTGAAACAGAAAAATGATTCAGACTGGTAAAAAATTACTAGAACAACTTTGGGAGGAAGTTGTCTGAGGTCTGAAAGCAAAGAATAAATCCTAAATTATAAACACTTTGGTGAGTTCCACATATTGAATATTTTTGGCACGGATATATTCAATTTCTGTGACTTTTAATGAACAACTTGTGTCAATCTGATTTTCAAGAGGAAAATTGGTTTCCTAGAGTAGCCGGTAGCATCTCTGGATGTCTTTCTTGAACTGCCAGTAGCTGAATTGTCCTTGTATAGTTCAAGACAAGCTCCAAATCAATGGAAAAAATTCCTCCCATTCATAGTTAATTTTTCTATTAATACTCTGAAGAATAAACCATATGTGTGAACGATGACATTTTTATAATTTCAGATGGAAAGACAGAAGGAGATGGAAGGTTGAACACAAGATTCATGAACTTCTGAAACTCTCATTGACTGTGCATACATGTTAATACTGCTTGAGCTGTTATACACAATTTTATTTCTCTTTTAAATGTTATTCAACCAAAGGCACATAGAATTAATAATACTTTTAAAGGTGGAAAAGTAGGAGATGACCCAAATAACTCTCACTTTATATATGCAATGTACTGATAAAACTTCAACCATCTGTATATAAGTTGTATAGTTGTTTACTTTGCTTGATAAGCTTAGACCAAATTCATCATTGGCTATCCATCTGCTGGGCTGGAATACATTTGGGATGAACTGGCAGGGTGAGTCCCATATTTTCCTTATGATGAGTTGCTCAATAATTTTTCACTATAATAATTTCAAAGATTTTATGGCAAACCTAAAAACGCGTCCCTTCTATGTCTGTCTCCACAACACAACTCATAGAGCTTCACTTACTAACTTCCTTTTAGTTTCTGCTGCCATTACAGTATATTTGTACTATTGCCTCCTAAGAAAATAATATTCATACCACCTGTCTCTCTGGGATTCCACCCTACACCCCAATTTCAGAATCTATTGACCAGTTTCAGTCAAATATTACAGGGAGAGACAGGTCTCAAAGAGAATGTGTTTATAAAAGCTAGTGTTGGGTAGAGAAAAGCATATAAATAGTATTCCAGGAAGGGAAAGACATTTGTGGGTTGACCTACTATCCATGCTGAGAAGTAGCAGACAGTTGACTGAAGAGTACACAGCACTCTGCATCAACCACAGCGTACGTACCATTTTCCTGACAAATATTTAGGGGATGGGAGAGAGATCCGGGGAATGGAATGGAAGAGGGGAAGTAAGGACTTGGTTTCAGTGAGGCCGGGTGAAGGAATCCAAATCTGTAGGAAACTAGGCTGCACTGATGCCAATGCTCAGAAAGCAATTAATTTAGCTCAATATTACAATATTCTCTAAGAAGGGAATAAAGGTCAACCACTACTCATCACTGGGCAATGGGCTGCTCAAACTTTTGGCAGCTGCAGAATGACTCACAGGAGGAACGCATCACTGCTGCATTCTTCGCCAGTGTTGCAGGAGTGACTGCGTAATGTCCTCACATCACAGTGCCCTCACATTGTCCTCACAGCCCCATCCCTCCCACTACTCCCTTCTTTAGAAATGTCAAAAGAAGAAGATGCTGAGGGGCTCTGGCACAGAGTAGGAGCTCTGCAGCCTACCTCTGCCCTGACTTATGTACTTGCCTAGGTCCAAAACAGCTCTTAAAAGAGTAATTTGCAAGAAAGGACCCCGAAGCACCATATTATCCAGTGCTACAGATCTAATAAGCTCTGGTACAAATGTCCCTAGAAGAGACAACAAAAAATCATGACCATAGAAAACAAACAAGCAGCCGCGTGTTCCCTAAATACACATCAAGTCCAGCATCACTGGAGACTCATCCTCTCTTCCACATATCACAACCAAAGCTGTTCAAAGCTCACCTTCTAGCAATACTAGCCCAAACCACGTAATGCATCCACCAGAGCAAAGCTTTTACTTAGCTTTTTTTTTTTGTGATGCAAAAGGAGACATTTGCACAAGTGTTGCTATTATTTATATTTAATTAGAAACCACAGCCAAAATCAGAACCTTCTAACAGTCAATGCTGCTCAAACATTCAATGACAAATGGGATGGTGCCATACAGAGTTTAAAGTCCTCACAGGCAGCCAGAAAAGGAAAGGATAAGAAACAAAAGCATGGAGACTTACGGATGGTCATCCTACAAAGGGAGGAATTTAGCTCCTCTGAGTTATATGTAGAAAATGTGAGCTCAGCCCTCCCTTGACAAAGTAGAGCTCAGGACCTTCTCTGCCTGGGGTGAGTGCTCTAATTCCTGGGTTATTATGCAGGAAGAAGATAAGTCACATCCATCTTCAAATGAGTAAATGGATACAAACTGCATGGAGATTCCAGCGTTTACTTCCTATTGTTTCTCCACATTCCCAGTGGAAGAGGCATTTACTTGAATGGGGAGGAGTGAATCATTCTTGAGTGGGTGGATGGATGGAGCAAGGGAAAGGACCTCCCTCTACAGGTCTTCAGTAAACAACTACTGCTCTCCTTAGACTGTACAAGAAATGTAAGCGGCTATGACAAGTGGACTGGACCATCTGTTTAATCCCAGGTACCAAAAAGACAAATGAAATGGACTGCGTTGTCCAGAAGACACATGGCCTCTCTAGCAAATGCCAGTGCTTCATTTTTCAGACAAATACCATGGTATTACTAATTATAGTGGGCCTGACTTTCATCTGGAATAAATTAGTGTTGTTACTGCCAAAGATCGGCCCAGAAAATCCGTGTAAAACTGTAGGATCCTCGCAAGAAAATGAGGCTCTGTGTTAGGTGGAGCCTTGTTGCTAGGAAGGCCTGTTGTTGAATGTTTCAATGCAAAGGATTAAAACCATGATTTCACATTATGGTCTCTGATTTAGCATGGTAAACAGTCTTCAAAACCACAATCTAGTAACAGTGCCTTTGTCCCTGCTTGCCATCAATGGCAGATTATTTTATCTTCCTTTTTTTTTTTTCCAAAAGTATCCACAAAAATAAAACAGGATAAAAGGAGAAACTAAGCACTTTTTCAAAGGTAGAACATAATTTGATCTTTAAGACAGAGAACAGAAGAGTGTGGGTTTTCTCTGACTGTGGACTTCTTGTAGTTTCACTGAAGATAAATATTTAGATAAAACCCAATGGGATATTTAATTGTCAGGAACTATTGTATTTAAAGAAAGTGCTAGAGATTTGCAGACTTGTTTTCCTATGTGTGTTGACAACCCATTCCCATCATTTACACTCTGTATGACATATAAATACAATCGCTGGTATGATTTGTAAATTGTTAATATTAGGGCTGGAGGGATGGCTATGCTTTCAGTTCTATATAAAAAGGACAGCTTTTACATCAACATCTGGCTGAACTTTCATTACTTTCCCATCCATTATTTGTACTCCTCCTCCTTCTCCTCAGCCTTTCTATTTTTTTTCTTGTTGCTCCCCTGCCTGATTCGATGTGGGAAGCTGCACACCCTGCCTGCTCTTGGCTCCTGTGATACTCATAAACCACGAAACAAATAAACACAGGAGGAAAGGACAAAACCAAAAGCAAGAGGGTATTTGGTAAATCTAACTATGTGGATCTCTCCAGCTGTGCATGCAATCAGGCAATGGCACCATCTGAACCGAGACGCGGCATCCTGTCTACCCTTTCCACCCTCTCCCCTGCTTGGTTTGTGTGAAAATGAAAGGTCTTCAGATCAGGACTATGGGTTCTCATAAACATGACCAGCACTCACAGAAATAGGATTGGTGATAGGACAATTGGTTCATTAAATGCTACTGTCCTAAGTCAGGGACTAACCCTTAGACCTGATGAACCCACAATGGGTAGAACAAAAGTGAAAAAAAAATGTTGAGTTTCAGGAGTTACTCTCAGTACTGTTCCAGATTTACTCTTATTTGAGGGTAATCTTTCCATATCTCAGCTTATCTAAGTGTAAAATAAATTCTATAATAATACTTAGTTCAAAGAGATTCTGTGAAGTATTACTAATTGGAATTTGAAATCTCTGAAGGAAATCTAATATATATAATAAACACAGTATCTAATAACTGGAACTGCATGGACAGAGTCTCCAGTTGGTTACCAGTGGAGTTACAGATAAGATACTAGGTTCACAGATACAGCAAAAAAACTTTAATAAGAAATGCCTGTATCAGTAGATAAAGTATTTAATGACTTTATCAGCACGCATTTGTCAAACTTTGTTGGGTTTTGTGTACAGCCACAGAAACACCTCCAAAAGGATCAAAAGAATGCAATTTATCATATCAGAAAAATAATTTTACTCAGAGAATAAGAACATGAAACCACGTCTCACAAAGAAAAATGAGCTTGTAAGATAATGCAGCTCCGAAACAAATTACATATATTCTGCTAATCGATAAAATACAGTTGCCAAGGTAACACTGACATCAGAAAGTGAAATACAGAGGTCTGTCTTATATAAACACATACACATACCAATATGTTATGTGAACTTTTGCAATCTAGCAGT
Source organism: Actenoides lindsayi (assembly GCA_025331215.1). Lineage (NCBI taxonomy): Eukaryota > Metazoa > Chordata > Aves > Coraciiformes > Alcedinidae > Actenoides > Actenoides lindsayi. The sequence goes on from WTSP01023881.1 coordinate 98,859, forward strand.
GACTTCAAGAAAAAATATGTTTTTACAAAAGAACACATATTTTCCCAGGCTTGATAGATTCTTGTGTAAGAGCTTTTATGAGATTTTAGACAAGTTGTATTTTGTTTGGTAGTCTTTGCGCTTTTTCTTTTCTTACTGAAAACAAAGAAATGTTGGGAAAAAATTGCTTTCAATGAAAATGAATTCTTGCTTTTATATAAAGTGGCTTAAACCAGTAACAACTGGATGATGGAAAAAACTCTACCAAAGCATTTGAATATTGATCCTGAACGTAGTTAAGACAAAAAGTTTGAATTTGTAGATCCTATTTGTATTACATTACGTAGGTCTCAAGGCACAAATTCTGTGTACCAAGACTGCAGATAAGAAACGACAGCACTTAGAATTCTCATTGTATGTGTCTAATCTGAAGGCTCAGATCTACCACCTTATTCAACAACTATTATAATCCCACTGAGCTGAGTGGAACAAATCACAGAGCAGGATGCTATTGAGCATGACTATAGGAGATACCAGCCAGCCCCTTCTAATCTCTAATTTTGTATTTATTTCAAACAGTTTGTTAAATTATTGCATAGCTCACTACCAGAGCCTCTCAGTACAAATGTAGGTTGCTGGTACAGGCTGCTTCTTTTGATGTAGCTAAATAAAGCCCAGGTTTCCCAACAATGTTCACCACTCCTTGCCTCTTTTTGCAAAAACTGTGGACAATACCTGCTGGTCATACCACCTCATGGCTCCCTAAATTACTGCTCATGTTTCACCCATCTGCATGCTCAGCCACCTGGAGCTGGCAGATATTTTCCTAACTCAGATGCCATAGCAACCAGGGCTGAGAAATTAAGGCAGAACTATAGCTGTCTATTGAATTCACTCTGGAAACTTGGGTGGGCAATATAAAGGTAATATAAATAAATAATACAAAGCATAAAGGTGTCCGACTGCTGCCTTAAAGGTCTGCCAGCATGCTCTTTATCAGTACCAGGCTTTCAAGGCTATTTTCTGAAAGATGAATTTGAAATAGCTTTTTAAAAATGAACTGGCTTAGCTCATTCAGCACCTAAGTTCACTGAGAAACTCCAATGGAGATATTCCGCTGAGATCTGGGTCAGCCTCTTAATTTTCAGCTTAGCTAAAAAGTGAATTTAACACATTATGCAGCTGTCTGAAATGTTCTTGTAACAACAAACTCATGGTGTTTTTACAAAGAACTGAGAATACGGGATGGTATTTTAAGGTATGTATAAGCAATTACAGTCCAAACAAAATAGTGTCTTCGTTCCTCACTGTGTTAAGTGATGAAAAGACTGACTGTTACGTGTGATTACCTCTAATATTAATTTGGATATATAAATTAGACATGTTCCTACAGGCCTGTGGAGATTTAATGCACTATGTAAGCACTAAATATTAACATACATCTCCATAAAAGTCCCCTCGGTTAATCCCTCCCTTTTGTCTATAACTTCCACAGAATTAACAGGAGATTTTATGTGACACAGGATGATTATATTTTACTGAGTCTACTTGCCTTCAAAAGCATCAATAAATCAACAAACCACAGGCAACAAAGGAAGAAAACAATACTGAGGGCTTGATTTAAATATGCAAACTCCAGAACATTCAGGACTCAACCTCAGCCCATCCTGTCTGTCCCTCTGTGCAAAAAATATTCTTCAAACAGCGAGTGAGCTTAGATTGTCTGGATGTTTTCGATGGATGGAAATTGAGTTTAATCTAGCTCCCCTGTTTTTTTCTGCTTAAATCAGAATCCTATCCTTATTTTAACTTTACAATCACTTAATTAAAGCAATGTCCTAGACAAAAAAATTTGCCTGGGTGGCCTGAATGTTATACCCCCCTATTTTTTATGAGGTGACCTTTCTGCTGAGTTCAAGAAACTATGCTTGATTACTAGATTTGGGTGGGAGTTTTGCTTGTGAGGATTATTAGTACATTACATGCAAAGCCTACTTGATTTATGCTTAATTTTTCACTGAAGGTACAAAACAAGTGGCCATCAACTTAATGCCACTTTAATGCTGAAGGCTTTAAAGGGTCACATAAAGTCATTCATTTTAAGGGATGGCAAAAATTCACAATTCTACGTTAGGGTTATAAATTAATAAGTAAATTTCTTACATGTTGTATTCAGATGGCCTCTACTCCGAGCTCATTTAGTACATAACAGCTTTGCTGTTGCCGTATGTCCTGCACAGACATTGCAGTGGGAGGTTTTATAAAGTTCCACAGCCTACAGACCTCCCTTCGTTTTTGGGTTGGTTTTTTTTGTTAATCTAATTTTCTGTTTTTAACATTATCGGATAAGAAAACAAGAGGCAGCTGTAGCTCTACCACCCAGCCTATGCTTGTCATGTACTTCATTGCAAAGCACAAAAGGACAAAATTTATTAAAAATGGGACAACGTGCAATGTGGGTAACATACGTTCTGACATATTTTACCTGTACAAAGCAGCACATTCAGGAAGGCACCTTTGTGATGGCCACATGAAGGATGTTTCCAGGTAATGAAGGGACTTAAGGGCTGACTAATAAAAATGTATGCACTGTGTGGGCAGTAGCTGAAATGGCTGGAGACTGAGCACACCAACCTACAGATCCTTACAGAAGAGGAAGTGTCAGGGACTAGCAGTTCCCAGGCACGCTCCTACAAATCACCAGGAGAATGCAGTCCCATGGGATGAAAATACAAGTTTGCATCAGCTTAGACAGCTTTTTTTTTTTTTTCCCCCTGCCCAAATAAAAGATTAAAAGGAGACACTAGACTTACGCTGGATCTGTTTATCAGCACTGACTCATTAGGAGTCCTCTTAATGAGGAAGACAGTCCCCCTCAAGGCCCCCATGATAAAAGCAGATCCTCTAAAATGTCATGAGGGCACTAGATTTGCTCTGTGTTGTAAGGCAGCTCAGTGGCATACCCAAGGAAAAGAATCAGTACCTTCACCTGAAACCCATGGCACTACCCACTCTCTTCCTCAATTAGATCTACCAAAAAGCAGGAAAGGCTCAAACTCAATTAATCAAGAGCAAAACTAGCTATCCCTCCATGAGGGTCCCCACAAAATACTGTTCTGTGGGAGGATAACCTAAACAGGTAGTGGCTGAAAAGGACACGAAGAAAATTAAGGAAGTTGAAAGGTTACGATTAATCTAAATTCCTGTAAACTTACAACTCAGAGGTCAACATGAGTAACAAAGTGATGTCTGATAGTCATAACCACATTCCCAACAAACAGACACAGAAAATGAGTGCACATCAAGACAGCACGATGAAAATTTCCTTGGCAGTTGGGGTGAAACAGAAGACAGATCTATCTTCCTTCCTTCCTTCCTTCCTTCCTTCCTTCCTTCCTTCCTTCCTTCCTTCCTTCCTTCCTTCCTTCCTTCCTT